>JAQJVL010004774.1:37500-41378 GCA_035578905.1 Stictocephala bisonia
ACAAAATTTAAAAAATAATATTTAGTATCATATAAGCCAGTCAGTTTAGTTTGTTATTGATATTGTAAAAACATTATTTAGAATAAGAGGTCCTAATTTGGGGTATATTTTTATAAATGCTCACAATTTCTTTAGTTCGTGATTAATAGAGTTGCTAATATAATATTCTTGTAGAAGGACCATTTATCCAGTATACTGCTCTAGAAAAATCTCTTAAAATAAAGTTTTCGTATAGTTATGGATTAAATAAAGTAAAAATGTAATTTGCCCCAAATTAAGAACAGATATGCCTAATTTGGGGTAGTGTCTTAAATAAAAATACTTAATGGGAAATGATGAAAATAATATTTTATAAATGAAAGTTTTATTTAAACATACTAAAAACTATGTTTTTTTGTCAGAATGAGTAGCGTTTTACCCCAATTTTCCTTTTTTTCTAGGACATAAATCACGTACAAAAACAGAATCTCCGATATCAGCACAAGTTGACTGAGACCATCTTGCAAGTAGTGCACCGTGCCTAGTCTTCTCCATTATGATCCTCTGAATAGAGTCCTGTATAGGCACTCTGCGTAATCGTCCTCATCTGAGAAAAAATTACGTTCATCACCAGAATCATCAGCATATGAGATTGAATCCTACTCATCTTCGGATGAGCTATACTTATCTGTCTTTCTACATTTCTTTTTTTATGTTTTACTTCTTCTTCGATTGAAATAGCCTTCTTATCTTTTCCTCCGGGTTTCTTATCTTTCTTTAACATTGTAAGTTTTCTGTTTTCTTGTTCTAATTCTACTTGATTTTTAATAGGGACTGCCGATGATTAATTCAGCAGATCCAGCTCGAGGGTGTTTATTTGTCTGATTTTTAGTCAGTGCTAGAACAGACACTGAGGTGAAATAATAGAAGCCTTTACGAATTCCTTGCCTGGCATATTTGTGTTGTCTCTCTCAGTTGTAGAGCATGCCCCCTCAGGAGACATATTCTGTCTTTCATCAGGCATAGAGATTAGTTCTTTAACTTGTTGAACATGTGTGTGTGGTTCACAAGCGGAGGTACTTGCTACTTGTTCCTGCTCGAATGGATGTAGTGGAAAATCATCCTCCCCAATCGATAACGGTTCATTGGAGAGACCTGCTCCTTTAAAACCATTCACAGCTGCTTGGACAATTGCTGCTTTCATATAAGCTCTGCCAAACAATTCACGAACCCGAAAAATGGTTACCGGTCTTCCAATATGTCCTCTAAGTCACATCTCAATTTCTTGGGTGTAGAATGTTTTAAGGGTTTCATGAAACCCACATCCATTGATTGCATCTTGTGGAAACTGTAAGGTGGTTAAAAACTATTACTACATGATTTTCTCTGGCGGTATTCATGACATCAATATTCCTAGTGTGTGTAAAATGCCCGTCAAAAACCATAACTGGATCTTACTCGGTTGGTTTCACTTTATTTATGAAATGAAGAAACCACTCATTGAATATATCAATTTTGATCCAAACTGATGGATGGTAAGGATAAATTGATCCAGAAGGTGTGCCATTAGTTAGTTCCATTTAATGAACAATGAAGGAAAAATTATCATTGGTGGAATAAATTGTCCTGATGCACTTGCACACATCACCAATGTCATCAAAGCACCACGTTCAGCCGATTGCAATGAAGCCACCTAACGTTTGCCTCTTTAGTGCTACCACTTTTGTATATTTATGTTGCACGATGGTTATACCCGTTTCATCACAACTGAATAAGCGTGACGGATTATTCTTTATTATTTTATTTTTTTTTATTTTTTGAAGACATGGTTCATAAATATCAAAGAACTTTGAAACTTCATCAGGGTTGAACCCCTTAGCTCTTGAGGAGGAAATGCCCTGCAGTTATCTTACTGAAAGCTTAGGGTTTCTGTGAAAAAAAAAAACACTGTTAGCCACTTTCTTCCTGCAAGTTCAGGTGATTTCGAGAATTTCTATTTAACACCATTAACTGTAGCTAATCTAAATGCCATTGCACGCACATCTCTAGTTGTTAAACCATAGAACTTGCTTTCCATTACTGTACAATTTTCCATATCTTTTCCTAAAACTGGCTGCCTGCCAATCGACCGAGGTGTTGCTCCTTCTTCACCAGAAATTTTAACATAACGCTTTAACGTCGTTTGGGGCACATTGAATGTCTTTGAAGCTTTTTAATATCCCATCTCTCTTGATTTTACAGCTTGAACAGAAGCTTTCATATTTTCTAGGTCCCACTGCTTTCTAGGAGCTATCTGTGAATTTACAAAAAAATAGTTTGTACTTCCAACCGAAACAATTGCTTAAATTGGGGTACTCCAAATTAGTAATCTAACTAATACCCCAAATTAGGACCTTTCACTTGACGTGTGTAAACATAACCAAAATTGTATTACTTTCTGTTAACGAGGAAGAGCGTTATTGAAAATTTGTTGTTACTGCACTATTTGCTATTAAATAAAAAAAAAAAAAAAAAAAAAAAAAAAAAAAAAAAAAAAAAAAAAAAAAAAAAAACACTCACCATACGGAGAGTAAATCTGCACTCAAAAACCACTACAAACGTTTTCTTCGTGCACAAAAAACAACAACTGAGTCTCAAGCGGAAGCGCGCTACGCCAGACAACGGAACTAAAGTCAGCGCTAATCATATCGTACTGCTACTAGGTAGTTCTAGACATCTCCACAAGACACCATCACTAACTGAATATGAGATACGTCACTACCCCAAATTAGGAATGTAGCCCAAATTAGGCGAACTTACTATATTAGTAGATGTAGGCCAAAGTTATGACATTATGCTGTATAAAGATGCATAACATATAGTGGTCTATCAATAGTATTTTTCTTATATGGTTATTGTACATACAGTAGGCCTATATGTACTCTGTTTTAAACAAGATATAAAACATATAATATAAATATTGGTTTCCTTTATTTGTTTGTCACTGATAGAATTACACTGTCTTGGAAGCGAGTGTTACTCACTGCCACTTCACTTTTCTCTCTCTCTTCTTCACCCACAATTGACGAATTCGTACATTTCTGTTGTGGTTGGTTTGGTAAAAGTTGCCGAGGTCATGATCCCCCTTCCACCATAGCAGGTAAAGGTTGCCAAATTCGTGCAAGCCCCTCGGCCTGAGGCCTCGCCAAGACGCTCTGCAACAGGCCTCTTTGTGGAACTCGGTCTACGTTCTCGCGGGGGAATGTTCGGCCTACGGTCTCACCAAGGCTCTCTGCTACAGTCCCATTTGTGGATCTCGGCATATCGCCTCGTGAAGAAGACCGGCCTACTGAGACCCATCCCCCCCACCAAAGCTGGAAAGCGTGCCAACTGGGGGAATGGCCCAAACCAGTCGAGCGATGGGATCACGGGTGGCCGTTGGAGGGTCAAAATAACACTCGGCAGCTGAGCAAAACTAATTTTATTTCAAGAAACATCATTTAATAAATCAAAACGGCAGAAGGCCACAATATAAAATAGGCAGAAGGCCACAATATAAAATCTGCAATTAAATAAATAACAATAAACACAAAATTTAACAATATAACGACAAAAGCTACCAAAACACTTAACGCTACAAATACCAAAACTACAATTAACAAACTGTATGGCCTATCTGCAGTTTTGGCCTGAGACACCCAAAACGTAAGACAAATTATTAAAGAAACAAATAAAAGTGAAAAGAAAATTTATAAAAATTTTGATAACCCCAATTAAGCCGGCAATTTGGCCCACATCCCTTGATTCCACCGAGGCCAGGGAGTAAGCCGGATTCCCTGGGCAGCTCCGAATAGAAGTTAACTAAAAGCACAATAATCCCCTTTTAGTGAGTTTAAAAATTAAACAATTTAAAAAAAAAT
>JAQJVL010004775.1:0-41379 GCA_035578905.1 Stictocephala bisonia
TGGATCGTCCCTCTGAAAAGATGAAATGTCGCTAATAGCGTAAAAAAGTATTTCCTTTGTAACCACGATCATGTACAAGATTTGATTTAACAATTGAAGTCATACAAAAGTTGGGAAAGCGTTTCCAATTTTTTTCCATCCTGTATTTTTTACGGTCTCGTTAAGAATCGCAGTTTTAAAAACAATGTACCTCCACCATACTTGATCCCAATGGCGGTGCCTTCACTCGTTAGACGGCAATATAGGTGCTGTATCTGTTTTGACGTTTGGGATTTGAAGGCGTTACATCACATTACAATAAAACATTTTACTCATTTTAGTCTTAGATAAATGGGAATGAACGAGAGAAGCAAGGCACCAGCACTAACACATTATTTGACTGTCAAACCAGTGTAATAGCCTCCTAGCCTGTTTGCAGATAACAATATGCAGGTGACGTTTATTATTGACATGGGTTACACACCTAACAGCTGGTGTTTACAACAGGCCAGCTGGCCTCACCGCACACGTTAAAAGACTATTAACAGCTACAGAACAATATTTAGTACCATTTTTATTTTTAGTTTTTTACTTTCTCCCATATGCGTTATCATAGAGAAAGTATTGTGATCGTAAAAAAATAATGTTTTACAAGTTGGTCTAAATAAATATGTGTTGGGGTCCACTGGACCCAAAAAGTGTTTTTTTTTCGAAAAACATTGTTGATGTCTGTCCGTATGTGTGTCTGTGTGTGTGTGTGTGTGCAGTTCTCTGGAGACTAAACGGATGAATCAATGTTTATGAAATTTGGAATGTATGAGTATTTAGCCAATATCTCTAGACCATTTGTTCACTTTTTTGAAATTTTATTTTTTTTATTTTTATGTCCAAAAACATACAAAAATGGAATTTTCTAAAAAAAACTGCTCAAACGATTTTGATTAAATTTTCACTAAAGATGTAAATTACAATTTAAAATATTTTAGTTAAAACCGTATGTCTCTTACGTTACTAGTTTTTGAGTTATGACAAAAAAATATATTTGGGAATCAAACTGGCAAATTTCATAGTTTTCATTTTTTAATGTGTAATATGAGTAAAAAAAAAATGGTTTGAGCCAATTCTTTTGAACCATTTATTTTAGTTTAATTTTCATGTATTACAATGTTTGCTGCAATGTTTGCTACACATGCCTGTACCTAGATCACCAGTTTAGCGCCGTTAAATGTATACGTACTGTGGTTAACTGTTACATATACAGAAATATATTCCCGAATACATTTTCTGTCAACAAGAAAATACCACCCACCACACACATACAGTGTTATAGACCCACCCGCCCACCCATACACATCAGTGGTATTGACCCACCCACACACATACAGTGTTATTGACCCACCCACCCACCCATACACATCAGTGGTATTGATCCACCCACCATACCATACAAATACAGTGGTATTGAGGAGGTTTATTGAGAAAATAAAGTAACAAAAAACTAATAACTGGCTGACTCATTCACTCATCACTGATTCTCCAACTTCGCATCTATGTAGAGACCTAAAATTTAGTACACTGTTTCTTTAGGTCTTAAATAGAACAGTGATATTGACCCACCCGCCCACCCATACACGTACAGTGATATTGACCCACCCACCCGCCCATACACGTACAGTGATATTGACCCTCCTGCCCACCCGTACACGTACAGTGATATTGTCCCACCCGCCCACCCATACACGTACAGTGATATCACTGTACGTGTATGGGTGAGCGGGTGGGTCAATATCACTGTACGTGTATGGGTGGGAGGGTGGGTCAATATCACTGTATGTGTATGGGCGGGCGGGTGGGTCAATATCACTGTACGTGTATGGGTGGGTGGGTTGGTTAATACTACTTACTGTATGTGTATGAGCCAGATGTGCAGCTCGCAATGACGATTGTGCCTTGTAGTTTAAAAAGAAGCGTGCAGGAGTGTCCCCTAGTTCTATCATAGTGTTTAAATTACGCACAATCGTTACATACCAGTATTACCTATAAATGCAGCTTTGATGAAAAACAATTTAAGGTAAGACTAGGAGCGTTATTTAAACCAATACCAATGTACGTGTATGGGCGGGCGGGTGGGTCAATACCAATGTACATGTATGGGCGGACGGGTGGGTCATTACCAATGTACGTGTATGGGCGGGCGGGTGGGTGAATACCAATGTACGTATTGTTATTGACCCACCATATACTATTATTATTAGTATATATTAATATACAGAATAAATACTTGTACTAACAGTGTGCTGTAATCATTGACAAAATATGTTAATTTCTCGGTTTTTTTTAAGCACACTGTGAATTTCTTCAGTCCACTAAGTATGCTTAATGATTGAGTACAGAACTGACCATCATACTGGCCGGCCATGTTATCGTGTGATTTGTTTTTTGTAAATGTGTAAATGTTATAAACGTTAAATTTTCAAATTGGTATTTAATAGGGGTTGTACTGAGACATTTTAGAATCCCTTGGGTGGTTTCCTGACGGAATTTAAAGATAAAATTAGGCCTATATGTTACCCAGAAAGCCTAATAATGTCCATACAAATTGTCATATAAATGTGTTAAGTAATTTTTGCGTAATTGAGTAACACACACACACACACACACACACACACACACACACACACACACACACACACACACACACACACACACACACACGCGCGCGCGCGCACGCGCGCGCACGCACGCACGCACACACACACACACACACACACACACACACACACACACACACACACACACACACACACACACACACACACACACACACACACACACACACTGAATCTCTTTATGAAGAGAAAATATTTTTCATTTCAAATCCTCTTTTTGTCGCGGAATTTCTAAAAGACTTTTTACTGCACGTCTACGACATAAAATACAACAAAAATTTAGTATTGTAATTTTATTTTTACTTTTTTAACATCTCTTTTTAAGACGCTTGTTCAGATTGTTTTAAATATACACTGAAAATATTCAGTGTTTATATTAGCATAAATATTAGGCCCATAAACATAAACTACTATTATACAGGGTGTTCGATGAGGTTGGGGTGGCTATTTATTTTCATATCCTATGTATGATTCTAAGCTAAAAATCAAGAATAATATTCTTTCAATTTCCGCATTGTTTAGCAGATAGATGCCATTTTGTTTTTCTCATAATACAGTTTATATCTTTGTTGTTATCTTTACGATTGTTACAAAACTCGATAAACGGGTTCATGTTAGAAGTTAGTATTCAATATAAAAGTTTTGTTGAAATTATTATTATTATTCCAAAATGGTGGCCATTTATTTGAACTTTAACAAATATCTAAAGAACCACTGGTTTTATAAAAATTGTGTGACACAAAAAAGGTTTTTAAATGGCTTTCCCTTTCCAATTGTATTTTATTTGTACATATCGCTTAAGAAATAAATATTTTATATGAATTAATTTTAATTCGTATGCAAACTAAATGGCTACTAATTTGACAGTGTTTGAACAGTATGAGAATTGAAGTTATTTCATTAAATAGTTATTTCCAAAGTGATTTTTACAAATGAGGTATCAATGGTTGCCATCGACGTGGGCACTACTAGAGAAGTCTGGGGTGTCCATATTGGATGGTAGTCAACGGTCAGATGTTCTGTATGGAAGAGAACTGAGTGTCAGACTTGTCATCTGAAAATCAAACTAACACTACGTGGTTCGGATTCCACGTAAAGCTGTAGATCCCATATTTGCCCTTGCTATTGGACTATTAATAAATAGTCCTTTCTGAGCTGTCAAACTCAGATAGTAACAATGACTACACTCGTTCATCTACACTCATCACACTCATTCGAAATCCATATTCGCCCATATCTTGACGATCGGCGTCAATAGAATAAATAAATTTTAAAATTAATAATTAAATAAAATTGTAAAGGGAAAGTGATTTAAAAACTTGTTTTGTGTCTAACAATATTTTTATAAAACTAGTAGTTTTTTTAGATATTTGTTCTAATAAAAATAAAATGGTCCCTTTTTTGAAAATAATATTGTTAGTTTCAAAAACATTATTTTATTAAATACTACCCGTTTATTATTGTTTTTCTAACATGAACCCATTTACCGAGTTTTGTAACAGTCGTAAAGATAACAAGAAAGATATAAATTGTTTTATGTAAATAAAAATGGCGTCTAGCTGCTAAACAAGGCGAAAATTTAAAAATATTATTCTTGATTTTTAGCTTAGAAGCATACGTAGGATATGAAAATGCATAGCCAGCCCAATCTTTTTGCAACTCCCTGTATATGAAAACACTGTAGTGGTAAAAAATCATGGATATTTTATGACTATTTGGGTGAATACCTGTTTTTTTTCCTTCTAGTTTTCCTAATCTCCTTCAGCCTTAAAATTTAAAATTAATCTAATCAGGCTATCTTATCTTCCTCCTTGCTCAAGATACTTCATGTTAATCGATCCCCCTCTGAAATTAAATAATTAGATTGTTTACAAATTATTATTTGCTGACTCACGTCGATTTCCCGTCAGATTATTATTGTTTTGTGTATTATAGATAAGTTGTCTCAATAAATCTATCAAATTCAAAAAAGATCTTGTGAAACTACTGTATATGTAATTTAGAAACTTGGGAAATGAGGGCAAATATTTACGCTCGGTCAAATGGTTTAATGCATTGATAGAGATTGTTTTTAACGGATAAACAGTGTCTCTGTTGTGGGGTAATTTTTTATTTGTAACATTTTTATGATTCGTGTAAAAAATTAAAAGATTATCTTGCATATTTTGATATGTATCAGATCTTAAAAGATATACAGGGTATAATACCACTGTACGTATATGGGCGGGCGGGTGGCTCAATACCACTCTACGTGTATGGGTGGGCGGGTGGGTCAATATCAATCGTTCTTGTGTGGGCGGGCGGGTGGCTCAATAGCAATTGTTCTTGTATTGGCTGGTGGTTTGGTTAATTCAACTGTTCTTGTATGGGTTGGTGGGTGGGTCAATAGGAATTGTTCTTGTATGGGCAGGTGGGTCGGTAAGTAACAACTGGTCTTGTATGGTCGGGTTAAATATTTGGGTGGGTATTGAGCCTCTATTGCGGCTGGTTATACCTTGAATTATTATAATAGATAGTTTTGTTAAGTGCAAAGATAAAATTAGTGAACATAATATTGTTTAGTTATAATTAATAACATAAAGTTCAAGAATAAAAAATGCAAGACACAAAACATAGCTAATAGACGCTTCTACGTTAGATGTTATATTAACGCAAATCTCATTAGAATGCGAAAATTCTAACGTAATATTAAGGAAATAACTGATAAGTTATTGTTATTTAAAAAAAATACATTACTGTTATTTGTTTGAAAGAAATTGTTTTTAAAAATGACAATAAAAAATATTAAAATTAGTAAATTGAAATGTTCAGGAAATGATTTACTTTCCATGTCTAGTAGCACATACGGTTGTTTTTCCTGTATCCTTCCTCGTTTGCCCTTAATTCACATTATGATAAGGTCAGATAAACATTCATGAGATAATATGGAGATATTTGACGCATTTATAGTAGTCACATTTAATAATATTTAATTTATTACATTTTTCCTAGTTTCCTAAATTTAAAACCCATCCTATCATACTGAGTGTTTTCCAGGCTGCGTGTAAAAATAACCGGCGCTATTTTTGCTCCGCAATAAAAACACATTATAGCGGGGAAATATCAGTTTTAGGGCTGAATTACTTCAACACTGGACTGGTCTAGACACAGAAAGCTTCAAGGGTGCAACTAACTGGATAAAATTCTTCTTTGATTTAGTATGTCGAATGTTGATGGAGAGAAATTTTTTTGATGGAGAGAGTTTTTGCGGTTCGTAACTTTGCTTTCTAATTCACTATCATAAATTTCGGTGTTTTATTCCCTGAGAGTCAAAGCTAGCAAGAGAGTTGAATTTAGATTCAGCATAGACCTTGCCGGTTCAATTGTGATATTTTTCCTTCGAACTACTCGCTTCATAAAAGGCAGTATTGAATCTAGTTTTGTTTCCAGACTCTTTTATTTTTGCCTTTAATTTACTGCATATATATATATATATATATATATATATATTATTTCTCTACATAATATTAAGATGTAATCTAGTCCATTTTTCATGTTAAGTGGAAATTAAAAGTTAGAGGCTAGATTATGATTGGTTTATAATGATTAATTTCGTTATTTATTGCTTTGGGCCTGCACTAGTCTGCACTGGTGGTACAGTGTTGTAACCCAGCCACTTAGCGACAGTTTTGTAGATACTGTAAGTGATATGTTCTATACTCAGTCATATTAATACAGACACGGCATCCGCTCATTGGTTGCCATCGACGTGGACACTGCTAGAGAAGTTTGAGGTATCCGTGTTGAGTGATGGCAGGTTCAGGCTTTTGAGTATTCATAACAACTGAGTATCAGCCTTGTCAGTTAACTGAAAATCAGACAGAGTACGTGGTTCGGATTCCTTGTTAAGCTCCCTTTGGTTGTCCTGGCTATTGGGCTATTAATAAATTACTCGTTCTAAGGAACAGTCGACCTTAGTTGGTAACAATAACTACACTCGTTCATCTTCCCTCATCATACCCATTCCTCCCTCATGTCTACCAATAAATTTACGATTGCTGTCCTAGTGGTAAATAATATATAATGGTAAGCTTTAATCTATTATTGAGTTGTTAGATTTATGTTCTCGAGTAACACCAGCCATCTCTCCAGAAACGCTACTGAGCCTCGTGTAGCATGACCTTTTAAACAAATTACCGTCTCTGACATTTACCTGGTAACAGCCACTAGAGATTTAATTAGTTTTTAACAATACGCTGCATCATAGTTCAATGCAAAGCTTAACAATATTTTTACAATTTCTTAATCACGCTAAAAGAGGATAAAAAGGTCATAATTCATTTATATTAACTTTAAAGGTACTGTTGAAAATTAGTATGTTATATTTATTATTAAAAAAGTATCGTTTTATATTTATTGACTTTTATGTTAAAATCTTTGAAAGCACGTAAATGCGTTATACTTATTCTCTTTGTATATAAATATATTTCATTGGAATAGATCGGGTAATATCGGGGACTCAATTTTGATTCGTCTATTATTTGACCGATAAACGTTTAAGAATTATAGATTTTTTTAGTTATATCTGTTTTAATCTCAAACTGGCCAACCTCCACATTATTTTATAAACAATACATAAAGAACGTTTAATTTTTTAAAATTTATAATTTAAAAAAATATCTAGGACTTACTTTAGGCCTACTCGGGGATGTTAGGGATAAAATGCCCATTCTAACGTCCAACTTGAGGGTAAACGGCATAAAAATGACTTCCGAAACACCAACGCAAATGACCGGACAGGTGGGCTGTGGGCAAGGACGGGATCATTCAGTGGCCACCTATCTAAGGAACAGACACGCTCTGTATTGCCTTTGATAACGTTAGAACCCTTTGGTCAATGCCACTGTCCCATAATTGCCCTGGCTATTGGGCTATTAATAAATAGTCCTTTCTAAGCTAAGTCGAACACAGATAGTAACAATGACTACACTCGTTCATCTTCTCTCATTCACTCCTCATATTCGCCCAAATGTGTACGATCGGCGTCCTAGAGATGAATAATGAATAATGATAATGAAGATTAATGTCACAGTTTATGTAGAATATGGATAATTTTACGGAAAACAAAAGTTACGATACTCCTAAAGTAATCAACCACTTATGAAGATATTGCTTGGTTTTTATTAACATAAACGTTACTTGGTTTTTTAACTATTCAAAAATTAGAACTCACTATGAATCGTTATGAAGAATATAAAGTAAATATTGTCTTTTTTATTCAATAGTTTATTCAAGTTTTTGTAAAAACCGAAAAAAATTTATTAAAAACGTTAAGTAAAAATAAATATGCACTACTTCAGTATTTTTTTACTGGCTTTGAACTAAAACAACTTTTTAGGGGGTAAGTAGTTTTATTGGAATATGAAATTAAGTTTAGATATTAAAAAACAACAAAATAAACTGAATTATGTATATTTTTTTAGGCATTTCAACC
Organism: Stictocephala bisonia; assembly: GCA_035578905.1. Taxonomy (NCBI): domain Eukaryota; kingdom Metazoa; phylum Arthropoda; class Insecta; order Hemiptera; family Membracidae; genus Stictocephala; species Stictocephala bisonia. The sequence goes on from JAQJVL010004775.1 coordinate 8,122, forward strand.
AATATTACCATTTCAACGGTGGAACTGTTTCCTACATATTTAAATAGTAATAATACTTGCAGGAAACACTGTAGATAACACTATTCTTATTTTGAGTCCTAAATTTTTTTTAGCTTAACTCGCCAGTTCATATGGGCAAGCCTGGGCGTGAACTTTGTTCAACGAGTGAAGTACCGACCGTTGGCTCAGTGGGGATCCGAACATTGAACCTTGGCCTCCGCAGTACGAATCCTGCGTGCTTTGTGATTGCCGGCTTCCATCACATCGAAAATGATGTTAAGAGATAATTTAAACCTCGCACCATTTGTACCCATAAGCGCTTAATTTAGAGTTTGCCCAATGGTAAACCAGCGATGAAAGTTAGCCAATGAGACGCCAAGATTTTCGAGGCGCAAGGTATGATGGGACGGAGAACAGGTCACTTCGTTGAAAAGAGTTAATCGGCAGTCCGAGGCAGTAAAATTGAAGAACGAGTTGCGAATCGTTTCCGTTAATTCACTACCACAATCATAACTTAGATTAATCTACCACAACTAAACAAAATTTAGCATAACATAACTAAACCTAACATAACCAAACCAAACATAACATAACTAAACCTAACCAAAGTAGTGGTACTGAATTAACGGGAATGGTCCCGAGTCGCTGTTAAACCGTACTGATGAAGGAAGACGCCACCAACCATGAGAGGTAAGTTTTGGTTTAGATTTTCCTGTTTAGTAACTATATCTAGAATCGGTGTTAACTGATTAATTATTATCTGTCTCTTTAAGGTGGTTCGGCCGGCATTAGGGACAACTGAATTCCGCTACGCCCGCTAGCTGATAGCGAGTTACTCACACCATCGATGTATACTACTCTAAGAAGAGTAGTATACATCGATGACTCACACACACAAAACTTCTTCCCCCCATGGTTTGGGATGGGCGAGGTATAATTGCATGAAGTCGTTGAAGCACGATCGTGCGCGTGCGGGGTGCTGTGTCTCGCTGTACGTATGTGTAGTGATTGGATTGTAATATAACATGTGGGTAAAAGTACATATCCCACTTGAGTATATAAAGTTAATCAATTTTGTAAATTGTGTGATATTAAAAAGCATGATGCCAAACAAGACGCTACTGTATATTTTTCGTCGCAATAAAATAAAAACAAACATAAAACATTAATTATTTATAATCAAATTTGCTAATTTGTAGTAAAATTACATAATTTAAAATAACTGACGAGCAAGACCAGTCATGTGAGGGTCAGTTTTTTAAGATTTGGGAATAATCGGGAAAATAGTTACTTAATGTGATATGTACCGAGAAAGTCCAAACTCACATCTTTGAGGTGATCTATTTGTAACTATAAAAATAATTGTAGTAAAATAACTACTTGGGAGGCGTTTAATAGCTGATATAAAGTAATTGAAATCGAAACAAATCGAAAATTGTGTGACCAAACAGCCTTAAAGCTTGCTGGCATGGCATTGAAAACAATTAATGTATAAACACCTCTGTTTTATCGAGCCTTCACCAAATCCCATGATCTAAAACCGTTAAAAACAACGCCTCTGAAGGCCACTGCACCATGCAAGCAGTAACATTCTTCAACTGCACTTTCCTGATACCATACTTTAATTAAAATGTGAATTTATATGCAACTAAACACTTTCTAAACGAGAACTTTACATAGCTAAATAAGAACCCACCTACATAAATAAACTTAAGAAAATTTGAAAATCAACAAACGTCATCCATCGGTCGTACAATAAGCGTACGTAACGGCACACGACTGTACAGACGTCACAAAACGTCACACACACCGTCCTACAAGATTACTTCCAGGTAATACCGTCTACGCCATTGCACAGGTCTCTCGCAACCGCTCCCGCCCGATATTGGTTTTTGTTTTATCGGCCCTTCATCACGATTTAATTTTCAGCCCAATAAAATTCCCATCCATACTGCGAGAGGTAAATGGTTTCCTCGATGGAGTAGGTAATTTGCTTTATTGCCGCCATCTTTCAGTGCCTCTCCAGTGATGCATTACCTGCTATTGAACACTGTGATTTCAGATTGTTCAATCGATCGTTTTAATGCGACAGTCAGTTTAAAGTAATTTTTAGTGTAATATTGGTTACACATTTTAATACTTATTATATATTGAAATCAGCCTTTGCTAGGCAAGCCGTTTTATATTCAACGTATTTTAAATATAGTTATTAAAGGAATAAAAATGTATTCTTTAAATAAAAACAGCAACCTTATTCATTTTCAATTGTTCTTTCGATTGATATTTACAAAACCTAATCAATGTCTCCCTCACATATTCTCCTTTACCTATTCCATGAATTCTGTGAAACCTATTTAGTGTATTGCCCTATTTAATTACTTCTAATATGGCTGTTTTCCCACTAGCCGACACGATACCGACAGGACACCGACCCGACACCAACCCGATATGATGCCGACCCGATAAAATCGGATTTGCTTTCACATCAGAGGACAGTCGGTGGCAGGAAGGCGACGCAGCTGCAGTGTGTTTTGTAAGATGGCTGATTATAACAGACGATCAATATTACTGTACGTGTATGGGTGGGCGGGTGGGTCAGTACCACTGTACGTGTATGGGTGGGTGGGTGGGTCAGTACCACAGAACACTTGAGAATGAGATGAGTTTCTTACATCATGAAACATCGTGTAAGTTAACAAATGCTCTCTCAATGGAAAAGTCAATCCAAATTTTAGAATAACCATGTCAGTAGTTCCTTGAATACAGGAATTAGCACACCAATGAATAAAAATTTGTATTTGTTATATTTGTTGTATTTGAGATCTAAGAGACGGAAATGTAGCAGGAATTATTGGGTTCACCCGATCATTAAAGTTCGGTATGTAGAAGGCGCGTTCTACACTTTGTTTGACAAATTAGTTACCGATGAAAAAAAGTTTTTTAATTTTTTTAGAATGAGTAAAGTTACATTTGATTATATAGCAGTGAACTTGCGTGACAATATCAAGAAAGAAGACACCAAATTTCGAATGGCAATACCACCCGAAGAAATGTTGTCAGTTACAATAAGGTAAGTGGATTAATAATAGTTAAACATCTGATTTTATGAAATACTTAATTTATTCTCTTGGATTCCAAAAATCACAACAACAGTTAGAAATGTATTTGTATCGTTTATTGTATTGCTAAAAATAGTGTTAAATTACATTTATATGAGAATGTTCATATTTAAGAATATCAGCTTAGACCTAATCAAGGCCAAACAAAATTGACCATTTCATCATTTGGCTTGAAGCTGGAAGTACCAGATGAGGTAGAATCATGGGTGCTTGGATAGTTGAAAGTGGAAAGTGCAGATGAGCTTGGACGTGATCGTTTGTCTTTTATAGATCTAATAATTTTCAGAAATTCCATATGTAGATCAAGTAATTCAGATTCGTTAAAGTCACGTATATATGGCTTGAACGAAAGCAACATTAACTCGTGTTCAGTAGGTACATGTACAGGCTTAGGCCATTTGATTTCATTCAAAATTTCCTGTTCTAAGAAGTTAGGTTCCCGTCTTTTACACTTTTGCCCAGGAGGTTTGGTCACTTTCTTCTGTTGGTTATCTGATACATTAGCACATATTACTTGTGAATCAGTTGGAAGAACCGAATTAACATTTAACTCTGTTTGTGAAGGATATGGAGATTGAATTTGTGCATCAGTCATATCATCACTTACATCTTCTAGTTGCAGATCCTGAGTAAAGTTGCTTATGGTGTCATCTTTTTGGGCAGACTTCAGTAGAAACTGTAAGTGTTCAGCGTACATATAACTCTTTTTTGCTGCTTGTCCACTTTTTGTTTTTTGAGATCGTATGAAAGCATTCCTTATGTTTTCCCATTTCTTCATTATAGCATCGCCTGAAACAAGAATCATTTTGTAACGTTCTGACTGTATAAACCATCACTTACTACCCTTCTTTACAGGTAGAAAGCAACAAAAAATATATTCATGGCAGCAACCTATGTGTGTTAAAATGTATCTGTGTGCGTGTGTTTGTGTTTTGCATACCTGTATTATAGTCATATTTATTGTTATAGGTATCTGGCATCAGGAAACACATTGACAGATTTGCACTACTCATTCCGAATTGGCATTTCTACATTAAGCAATATAATTCAAATTGTATGCAGTAAAATATGGGATGTATTTCGTGCTGAGTATCTCAAAGAAATGAAACACCAAGACTGGGAAGAAGTTGCAGATGAGTTTAAAATAAAGGCAAATTTTCCAATGTGCTTAGGTGCGATAGATGGCAAGCACATTCGGATACAAAATTTTCCTCATGCTGGATCAAAGCATTTTAACTACAAAAAGTTTTATTCTATAGTCCTACTAGCAATTGTAGATGCCAATTACAAATTTGTGTATGTTGATATCGGTGCCTATGGTAAGGGTTGTGATTCTTCCATTCTTCAGTGTACAGAATTTTGGAGAAGGTTGACTCTTGGAGAACAAGACATTCCTGAGCCAAAGGGTCTTCCCCCTAGAGGTATAAAGGTACCATATGTTTTTATTGGTGACAGTGCGTTTGCTATCCACGAACACATCTTGAAGGAGTTTTCTAATAACAATATGAGTGTTAAGCAACGTGTTTTCAATTACGTTGGTACCAATTACAGGTGGTGCCCGCCGACATGTCGGCACCGACACCGACCCGGCGCCGACATACTGTCTAGTCTGAAAGCGCTCCGTAATAATACATGGTATTTTTCATCCAATGTTGTCGGGCCGACATTGTGCCGATATCGTGCCGGTGTAATGTCGGCTAGTGTGGAAACAGCCAATGCCTGTAAAGAGTAAAGGAGACTTGAATAGAGCAGTTTTTTATACTATTTTATACTCTTATAAAATCAATTATAGAATGTAGCCTGGAAAGGCGAAGAACCTCAAAAGTTAAAAATCCTATTACTTAAGGATAGTAATGATATAATCAAGTTTCAAGTTTCAAGTTTCTTTATTATGCCAAGAATACAAAATTGTACATGGGCATTTGTCCCTTATATACAATACTAGTTGTCATTACAATACTAAAATAACTCAAAATAACTTAATTTCACTAAAACTAAGGAACATGTTTACCTTACCGGTACACTAAAGATAGAAAAAAACTCATTCACATTATATATATAGCTGTCTCTACTAGTTTATCTTTCAAAATTCGTTTGAACTTGACCAATTTTTGTTCTCGTTTTAGGTGGTCTGGTAAATTATTAAATAGACGTATTCCAGCCTGTAAGAGATGACTTTCAGAAAAAGAAGTTTTGTGTTTCGGGATTACCAGATTTAGTTTGTTTCGGAGATTATACTTATGCGAATGGGTGGATGTGGTAAAAAATTGTGGATTTTTTTTGAGAAATAAAAGGGTTTCCAGAATATAGATGGAAGGGAAAGTTAAAATGCCTTTCTGTTTGAAAATTTGTTTGCAAGATTCGGTTTTTTTCAGTCTAAAAATTGCCCTGATGGCTCTTTTTTGGAGCCTGAATAAGTATTCGGTTATGGTTGATTGAGCACCCCAAACTGGAACAACATGCATCAGGTGAGGATAGATGATACCGTAATATACAGTCAGGAGGAGATTTATGTCTGTAAAAAGGGAAAGCCTTCGCAGGATAAAAATGCCAGAGCTGATGGATAGTGACACCTTTTTGATGTGGCTATGGAAGTTAAGGTTCTCATCGATTATAATTCCGAGGATAAATAATCGAATACAAAAATCAAATATATCGATTCTATATATTTGACTCGATAACATGAAAGTGTCCATGACTAATTTGATGTTTAAAGGTAAATTTATCAAACAGTTATACTGCATTTAACTGCAGTACTGCATCTAAGTACTTCATCTAGATGAAATAACAAAAGGCGAGGTAGTTGTGGGCACATAAAGCGAGAAGTTTACTCGCCGTCTGCCGGTAGCGTCTTGCATTATGGATGTAGACATACGGCATGGCTGGCTTTAATTCCTGTAGGCTACTCCCAAGATTACACCACATTGTGTATTGTGTGTAGATCATCCACAACCTAGTGCTTCTGTCTAAATGAAAGAACAAAGGCGAGGTAGTTGTGTGCACATAAAGCGAGAAGTTTACTCGCCGTCTGCCGGTAGCGTCTTGCATTATGGATGTAGACATACGGCATGGCTGGCTTTAATTCCTGTAGGCTACTCCCAAGATTACACCACATTATGTGGAGATCACCCACAACCTTATGCTTCTGTCTAAATGAAAGAACAAAGGCGAGGTAGTTGTGTGCACATAAAGCGAGAAGTTTACTCGCCGTCTGACGGTAGCGTCTTGCATTATGGATGTAGACATACGGCATGGCTGGGTTTCATTCCTGTAGGCTACTCCCAAGATTACACCACATTGTGTATTGTGTGTAGATCATCCACAACCTAGTGCTTCTGTCTAAATGAAAGAACAAAGGCGAGGTAGTTGTGTGCACATAAAGCGAGAAGTTTACTCGCCGTCTGCCGGTAGCGTCTTGCATTATGGATGTAGACATACGGCATGGCTGGCTTTAATTCCTGTAGGCTACTCCCAAGATTACACCACATTATGTGGAGATCACCCACAACCTTATGCTTCTGTCTAAATGAAAGAACAAAGGCGAGGTAGTTGTGTGCACATAAAGCGAGAAGTTTACTCGCCGTCTGCTGGTAGCGTCTTGCATTATGGATGTAGACATACGGCATGGCTGGCTTTAATTCCTGTAGTCTACTCCCAAGATTACACCACATTGTGTATTGTGTGTAGATCATCCACAACCTAGTGCTTCTGTCTAAATGAAAGAACAAAGGCGAGGTAGTTGTGGGCACATAAAGTAAGAAGTTTACTCGCCGTCTGCTGGTAGCACCTTGCATTATGGATGTAGACATACGGCATGGCTGGCTTTAATTCCTGTAGGCTACTCCCAAGATTACACCACATTGTGTATTGTGTGTAGATCATCCACAACCTAGTGCCTCTGTATAAATGAAAGAACAAAGGTGAGGTAGTTGTGGGCACATAAAGCGAGAAGTTTACTCGCCGTCTGCCGGTAGCACCTTGCATTATGGATGTAGACATACGGCATTGCTGGCGTTAATTCCTGTAGGCTACTCCCAAGATTATACAGTATTATCAATATTTAGGAGATTCTAAATAAACTCTTATATTAGATTTTCACTGTCAATGGTATTCATTATTTTGAATTTAGTACAATGTAGCACTACAGTAGTGTTGTTAGAGATGTCTTATTTTGTTTTTACTTTCTTCTGCGTTAGCATAGATAAAGTATTTTGATCGTCAAAAAAAAAAATGTTTTACAAGTTAGTCTTAAAATCCATTTTAGGGTCCCATGAACGTAAAATAGTTGTTTTTCGAAAAAATGTTTTGTGTCTGTCTGTATGTGTGTCTGTGTGTATGTGCACTTCGCTGTAGACCAAACGGGTGGATCAATTTTTATGAAATTTTTTATGTATGTGTATTTAGCCAATATATCCAGACTGTTTTATCACTTTTTTGAAATTTTAGTTTTTTATGGCCAAAAAATATACAAAATTGGAATTTTCTCTAAAACGGCTCCAACAATATTGATTGAATTTTCAGGAAAGGTGTGAATTAAAAATGTATTAGTAAAAACCACATTTCTCTAACTTGGCCAGTTTTTTAATTATTACAAAAAACATATTTGGGAATCAAACTGGTAATTTTCAAAGTTTTTATTTTTATTGTTTATTATGGGGGAAAGTTTGAGCCAATTCTTTAGAACTATTTATTTATAAAATAATGTTGGAGTCAGCTGGTAAAATACCGTTCGATTTACTTATACATACTTAGCTCTACTATTCCTAAACTAGTTTTTATCAACAAAGTGTTTATGAATCCCGATAATTGCATTTCTTCTCAACTTAAGTTCCCAGTGACGTCACAGCTCGTGGTCGTATTCTCACAGGGACCATAAAGGCGTTTCCCGCATCCATTCTTCCAGTCGATAAGCTTGCTCCATTCACCGCCATTCTTCCTCCATTATACCCCACCCCATTCTTTCTCTATCGCCAATTTTACCATCGCCGTTTGCGTAATATCTGTTCACAAAACATATCAATTGTTATTTGAATGCTGATTCTATCGTGGAAAATTGTTAATGGTGAAAGCGTGTTGTTTGAACTATGTAATAACGTGATACATTCACGATAGATTAGAAAGTGTATTCTGTATTCGACTATTCTTTCCAGCTTGCATTAATATATTATTAATAGCCACAACTTCTTAATGAGATTATTTTTTTTTAATTTGTGGATTTAATGAAGGTATTTTTCTCTATAAGCATTTTGCAACTATATTATAAAGAAGATAATAATATTAAATATAACCCTTGAAAAAAAATTATATTAAAACTGACTAATTTTTTATTCATAAACAATAACATACAACTTTCTCTCAAGTTCTGAGGTGACAAATTTGAAAGGAGCGTAGTGCTGTAATCCACCTAATTGGAGGCTAAGTTTTGAGGGATAGATATCAGTAAGTTCTGCCCTTATTCAGCTAATATCATCCCGATAACCACTCAGTTGTTGACATTGGCGTGGGCACTACCAGAAGAATAGTGCTGGAACTAGTGACGTAGTGCTGTAACCCAGCTACTTAGGGACAAGGTGTTGAGGGAATTTTAGGTGATAGGTTCGATTTTTGGTCCTCTTAATACCAGCATGGCATCCGTGCAATGTTTGCCATTAATGTGGACACTATTAGAGAATTCTAGGGTAGTTGGGTGATAGTTCAGGTCCGGATGTTTTGTAACGAAGAGAACTGAGTGTCAGACTTGTTAGTTAGCTGAATATCAGATCAACACTACGTGGTTCGGATTCCACGTAAAACTGTAGGTCCCTTAGTTACCCTGGCTATTGGACTATTAATGTATGACTCTTTCTAAGGATTAGATTAGATTAGATACACCGGGTTGTGGTCCTGTCACCAAGCCCACCGCGCCTAGACTCCATGGCCCTTTGCGCCCCGAGCCTGACGACAGTGTCACAAGAGACCAGTCCCCCTTATGAAGGACATGATCTCCCCGAATGTACCCTTCTAATATCCTCTGGTTCCAGAAAAGTGGCACCCAGAGTCCTATGCCTAAGAGATGAGAGAGCTCCACAATGACAAAAGATGTGTATAGAGCTCTCCTTATCCTCCTCACAAAGCCTACATGTGGAGTCTTCTGTTAGGCCCATTATCTTCAAATGTCTGTGAAGAAGATTATGTCCGGTCAGCATTCCCGTAACCGCCCTCACCTTGGCCCCGTTACAGCTCAGCAGATATCTGCTGTACCTGCGATTCGGTCCTTGGATAATTGCACGAGACTGCCTGAGCCCGGACTCGGTCCTCGATCTGCCATCGTGTTCCTCAGAGATCCACCTGTCAATTCTTCTTTTTACCTTTTGAAAAGGAATAAAAGCAGAGGGCACTTTGCCCCTCTCCTACCCAGTGCATCGGCTCTCTCATTTCCATCAATACCAGCATGCCCAGTGACCCATATGAATCTCACCTGTTTACGCTGGCAAAGGGTCTCTAGGATCCCCTGGCCCCATACCAACTTAGAGCTGGTACGTGGTGCCATGATCACCTTTATCGCCACCTGGCTGTCTGAGCAGATTGAAACAACTCCTCCGAAGCCACCTAGACGCATTTCTTCTTGTGTGGCTGTCATGATAGCCATCACCTCCACCTGGAAGATGGTAGCATGGGCCCCCAAAGGTACAGACAGAACTTTCCGTGCCTCCCTCTCGTACACCCCAGCACCCGCGTCTCCTTCTGTAAGTGAGCCGTCTGTATACCAGACGCTTCCTTTGACTTGTGCAGGCTCGGTACTCCCTATCCACTTATCTCTACTTGGAAGGAAGGCCCTGACCTGCCTGTCAATTCTGTACCTAGGTATCATTAAGTCTGTTCCCATCGAAAGCAACGGGTCCAGACCAATGTCCCTAGATAGTATTTACCCATGGAGTCCTGGTTGGCCAGGCAATCAGCCACCAGTTGTCCTTTTTCTAAAGGCCGCTTTACAAGCTTCCCCTAGGACAGCGTAGCTTTCTAAGGAACGGTTGACTTAGTTAGTAACAATGATTACACTCGTTTATCTAGAATCATCACACTCATTCACCTATCTCTCTACGATCGGCGTCTTAGTAACGAGTAATGAATAAAAAATGAATCTGCGGTTTCCAATATCGGTTGTGGCCAGGAGTTGAATATTTTATAGAAGAGAGAACTAATTATCAGGATTGCCAATAAGCTAACAGTTAAACCAGTAGCCTACTACGTAGTTCGTTTTTCACAAAAAAATGTTTTTTTCTTAGTTGGCCTATCTCAACAGACCAACGGATATGAGTACGTTTTCTTTGCTAATTATCAATCAATATTAGTATCGCATATCCTAAAGCTGTGTCCAAAATAGCCAAGTTCATCCAATCATAATAACTTGAGGGGTTGCCAATCAGTGTCAAACTAACTTAGAACGGCATCAGCTGTTCCCCTCACTGCTTTGACATTGTTCTGACCTTGATTAATGATAGTCTCCAGAACAGACCAAGTTAATACGACAGTGCAGTTTAGTTTACTGAATGAAACTTAAATTATAATTTCTCTTTGAAGTCTTCCATATTTTAAAACATATTTTAATTTAAACTACCCAAAATTACAACTATAATTGGGCCGGATTGAAAGCGATCTGCGTGGTATATTTAGCACATTTAGGGGTTCAAGTAGCAGAGGGGAAGTATTCCCCCACTCCTTCTCTAGATGGCGTGAGGGGCGGTGTTGGGAGTGGGACAAACCAATTATTCCACTGTCACGTAGGATAGCAAATTGCTATATGAAACATACCTATAATTAACTGAAGGCTACAATCACAACAATAATATGGTCTAACAAGAAGAGCTCACTGCATTCGAAAAGTTATATATTTTTTTAAATGCCTAAAATCCATACAAGCAGACACATATGTGTGGCTAAATACTAACAAAGTTCCCGAAATCCGATCTAAAACTTGTAAGAGAAGGGACTTTCTTAAAAGAAGATTGGGCAGCTAAATAAATAAATCAGTCGTATGTCGATGTGATTTAACAATCACTTAATGTTTAGTTTACAGGAAATCCCCGAGTTCAGCGCCAATAAATGCGTATGGGCCAATCGGTTATTATTAATTTTCCCCATTGATTAACTACCCCTAAGAGAACGGTAGGTGCGTAATAACGGTGATTCCGAAGGGTGCTGGCCTCTCAACCAAGTGCGCAATATCGGTGACTTCCTGAATTTTAGTGCGCAATGGTGGTGCAGCCGGTTTTTTCATGGTCAGTGCTGCAGTTTTAGTCAGTGGGGGGGGGGGGGGGGGGTTTAGATAAGTCTGTATATGGAGGGGGTTATTTGGTAGGGGTTGTTGTCTGGCTGTGGATACCCAATAGGGAATGGTGTTACCGTCCTCACGAGACTTGAGTAGAAATATGGGTACATAAAACGTGTGATATCTTGCTTCAGTATCAAAAATGCACCAGCATTTTGCGAAATTTATAAGACCCGATACTGAACTGATCTGAAACGCTTTTTTAGAGAGAATATAATCATGGTGTTCCGTTGGGAGTGTGACCGACTATAGCGTGGATAACTTTACTGTAAACTTACAATTATTCTGACAAACTTCTCTTGCTATCTTGATCACTCTCAGTTAATGTAAAAGTAAGCGTCATGGGTAAAAATTAAATTTACTTTTTTTATTAATGTTAAATAATGTATTGTAATTATTAAATTTAAATCAAAAACTCACCCATAAATTTTACTTTTAGATGTAGTAAGTGAAAATGAATTAATCATTGTAAATATGAGGAGATTATTGCTATGAGGGTAACCGTAAGATGGTATTCCGCCTGTTAAAAAGGAAAGGGGAACAAATCTCGAAGTTTTTGAATATTTTAGAGAAAATTTGTTTGTTTACTAACCTCTATTCTTACGATCTTGACAATGTGTTAAGATATTGACATTTATAACGGCAATAAATATACAATTTATAAAAGTCAATCATGAATTTACGACAGTAGACTACTTAGCCAATATTTACGTTTTATAATTCAAGTTGCTATATTTCAAGACATCCATTGGCAAGTTCCATATGTTGTATGTGAATTATTATAGGCACCTGTCACTACCATTACATTATAAATATCGCCATCAGTCATAAACACTATCGATGGGCGTGTGGCCAAGACAAGACAGCCGAATGGTACATAAACTCACATCACTTCCACCACAGCAACTCGTCACCAACATATTACCCGGTAGACTCTATCAATATCACCATCAGTCATAAACACTATCGATGGGCGTGTGGCCAAGAGACGACAGCCGAAGGGTACATAAACTCACATCACTTCCACCACGGCAACTCGTCACCAACATATTACCCGGTAGACTCTACCAATATCACCATCAGTCATAAACACTATCGATGGGCGTGTGGCCAAGACATTACAGCCGAAGGGTACATAAACTCACATCACTTCCACCACGGCAACTCGTCACCAACATATTACCCGGTAGACTCTACCAATATCACCATCAGTCATAAACACTATCGATGGGCGTGTGGCCAAGACAAGACAGCCGAATGGTACATAAACTCACATCACTTCCACCACGGCAACTCGTCACCAACATATTACCCGGTAGACTCTACCAATATCACCATCAGTCATAAAGACTGTCGATGGGCGAGTGACCAAGACACGACAGCCGAAGGATACATAAACTCACATCACTTCCACCACGGCAACTCGTCACCAACATATTACCCGGTAGACTCTACCAATATCACCATCAGTCATAAACACTGTCGATGGGCGTGTGGCCAAGACATTACAGCCGAAGGGTACATAAACTCACATCACTTCCACCACGGCAACTCGTCACCAACATATTACCCGGTAGACTCTACCAATATCACCATCAGTCATAAACACTGTCGATGGGCGTGTGGCCAAGACATTACAGCCGAAGGGTACATAAACTCACATCACTTCCACCACGGCAACTCGTCACCAACATATTACCCGGTAGACTCTACCAATATCACCATCAGTCATAAACACTGTCGATGGGCGTGTGGCCAAGACATTACAGCCGAAGGGTACATAAACTCACATCACTTCCACCACGGCAACTCGTCACCAACATATTACCCGGTAGACTCTACCAATATCACCATCAGTCATAAACACTATCGATGGGCGTGTGGCCAAGAGACGACAGCCGAAGGGTACATAAACTCACATCACATCCACCACGGCGATTCCTCACTAACATATTACCCAGCAGACTACCAATATCACCATCAGTCATAAACACTATCGATGGGTGTGTGGCCAAGACAAGACAGCCGAAGGGTACATAAACTCACATCACTTCCATCACAGCAACTCCTCACTAACATATTACCCAGCAGACTCTGTCAATATCACCATCAGTCATAAACACTGTCGATGGGTGTGTGGCCAAGAGACGACAGCCGAAGGGTACATAAACTCACATCACTTCCACCTCGGCATCTCCTCACCAACATATTACCCAGCAGACTCTGCCAATATCACCATCAGTCATAAACACTGTCGATGGGCGTGTGACCAAGAGACGACAGCCGAAGGGTACATAAACTCACATCACTTCCACCACGGCAACTCCTCACTAACATATTACCCAGCAGACTCTGCCAATATCACCATCAGTCATAAACACTGTCGATGGGCGTGTGGCCAAGACAAGACAGCCGAAGGGTACATAAACTCACATCACTTCCACCTCGGCAACTCCTCACCAACATATTACCCAGCAGACTCTGCCAATATCACCATCAGTCATAAACACTGTCGATGGGCGTGTGGCCAAGACAGCCGAAGGGTACATAAACTCACATCACTTCCACCACGGCGACTCCTCACCAACATATTACTCAGCAGACTCTGCCAATATCACCATCAGTCATGAACACTGTCGATGGGCGTGTGGCCAAGACAAGACAGCCGAAGGGTACATAAACTCACATCACTTCCACCACGGCGATTCCTCACCAACACATTACCCAGCAGACTCTACCAATATCACCATCAGTCATGAACACTGTCGATGGGCGTGTGGCCAAGACAAGACAGCCGAAGGGTACATAAACTCACATCACTTCCACCACGGCGATTCCTCACCAACACATTACCCAGCAGACTCTACCAATATCACCATCAGTCATGAACACTGTCGAAGGGCGTGTGGCCAAGACAAGACAGCCGAATGGTACATAAACTCACATCACTTCCACCACGGCTACTCCTCACCAACATATTACCCAGCAGACTCTGCCAATATCACCATCACTCATAAGTTCTGTCACTGTCTGCGTGACCAAGACAGCCTTAAGGCCAGAAACACGCGATCGTTGAGAAATGCGCAAATACGAGTACTTGCGTTGATGTAACTGCGTCAGATTAGACTCAAACACAATCGATGGATGCAAGACTATAATCGGTCAGATAATCCTAATCGATATTAAAAACAACATTATACAGTATGGACTTCTTTTTTTCAGTACTCCTGTGTCGTGATCAGTGTACTTCTAAAGTAATGAAAGTCGCCAAACAATTATTGCCAAATAAGTTCAATGTATTTATGTTCGTAATGAATCACAACTACAATCAGCGAATTAAACGTTCGTTGCACGAGGATCATTATTCCAACACGGGACCTTCGTCAATGTTGATTGAAGTCATGATTTCCCGGCGGCTGCTTATTACTAATGGCGCCACCTGGCAGTAACGCCCAGCGTCAATATTGGAGGTGTGTTGTTTAGTAAGTAAGTATGAGGGCAATATGTGTTTGCATGCTGACACAACAGATAAGCACTATCGTAGTTATAGCTTCAGACACTTGGTCTGATGACCCACCGACTCACTCTCCAAACATATGCTTGATGATCCACCAAACACTAAGCTTGATGACTCACCCACCCCACATACCAGACACTAGTCTCTACTCTAGACTCAATTACCCCTCCCACCACCACTTCAGGCACTAGAGTTCATGATCCACCCATGAAACACTAGACTTGAATACCCACCCACCCTCCAGACACTAGAATTGTATACCAACCCCACATACCTGACACTAGTCTCTACTCTAGACTCAATTACCCCTCCTACCTCCACTTCAGGTACTGGGCTTCATGATCCACCCACGAAACACTAGACTTGAAGACCCCCTCCCACCCATCAGACACTAGAAATGATGACCAACTCCACATACCAGACACTAATCTCTACTCTAGACTCGATTAACCCATCCCCCCACCACTTCAGGCGCTAGGCTTCATGATCCACCCATGAAACACTAAGCTTGATGATCCACTCACCCTCCAAACACTAGAATTGATTACGAACCCCGCATACCACACACTTAACTCGATGACCCCTACCCACTCTCCAGATTCTAGGCTTCATTACCCATCCACAAAATACTAGACTGTTGATCATTAACTTTATGTAGTTTAAAAAACCTTTTTTTGTTTGGTTGGAGAGGAAAGAAATATACTTATAATGACGTCACATGTGCTAAATGGTAAAAAATAACACAAAACTACTGATCTAATTCCCGTAATTACAATTCCAGCTGATAAGTGATACATAACTTGCTTAAGAATGCTTCTATGTAATTGGTAGATTTAATTACCTGTATTTAATAGAATAAACAAATCAGCTTATTTCGTCCATGTGACGTCACAGTCTAATGCGCAGCCTCGTCGTGATACACGGGAAGTCTAGGAGCCTCTGGGGCAGAAATAAGAATTTTCCCAGGGTTGAGATCGGTGCCAATCGATTTCTCGTGGTAGAAAACTCCTATACAAATTTAAATCCTTGAAGCCAAAAATAAAGGTTGTTTGGACGTGGGTTATTTTAGATAGTAAGATAAACACCCAATGATATTAAATAGCCTATTTAAATTGTTCTTTGTTAAACAGCTTAAGATTTTTTTAAATGACTAAGAAAACTTAATTAAATTACCATTGGAACAAGTCCAGTAGAGCGGAGTTCTACAATCAAATATGAATAAAACTATGCTTACATCCTTCCCTGGTTTATCACTATGATCTAACCTCCTCACTATTACAAACAACATTGTTTACATTCCAACAGCTGTTAACACTTTTTGGAAGTGGTTATTTACATTTGACAGCTGTCCGGTTCATTTAAATCCCTTCCCGTGTTATTCTTAAGGCAGAAAAACTTTGAGGGCTTCCCACACCATTCAGGGTAAAAATATTGCAGAATTAAGACCTTATTGCACGACTACGAACAAAAGCAATTTTTTTGGCAATTTAACCTTCCACCCCACGGGTTCCTAAAGATCCTATGTTATTCAAATGGAGAATCTGAATTGTTTACAAAAAACATATGACTGTGTGGTTTAATGTAGTTTCACATATGCCATAAGCAGATTTAAGTTCTCACAACAACAGTACTGTATATGTTTTGATTTATTGTAGTTCTACATTTCACCTTGAGAGTGTAGCACACACTACTTTTACTTGATCAGGTGATCTGTATTTGGTGTTAACCTTTTTTCCTCGGTAATTAAAACATGTGGTGAATTTTGTATATTTGACATTAACCTATTGATGCATTAAGATTTTAATCTTCAGATGTTAAACAAAAACAAATTACATGAAAACGTTTGAAATAGGTCAAGTAATACCGTTGGGTATTCATACTAATAAATAGGTAGCAACGCAAGTAGTGTGGTTGAGGTACTGTAAATCAATTTAGTATCGTGATTTTACGTTATACAGTTAATCTACTTATTTATAGGCAAAAGTCACATGTCGGGGTTGGCACGCGAAGCGTGCAGGAGTGTCCCCTAGTTATATATAAGGATTCTACATAAGCTGGAACCTACAAGTTTCACATTAGCATAGTACTTGTTTTATGGCGATCTACGCAGTAACTCAGAAGGTTGAACTCTAAAATAAATTTATAAATCTGTTTGTGACAGGTTGTGTACAATATAAACCACGTTACACCATAAACCATTGACGTTTGTGCTCCACAACACATAACTCACATCATTTACAGTACATTAACTCCGCGCCTTCTTGCTTTATTTTTTTATATCTACAATGAACACCTGCTTTGCTTAAAAACTCGATTAAAAACAGTAACTAACTGAATTTTGGTTTGTTATTTCATAAGAGTAAATTGTTATAAAATAACAATTGATAATGTTGTCTATAATGGTAATGTCTTAAATGAATATTGAGAATTTTTTCGCAAAATGTCTGCAGTATTTAGTTAGTTACTGTACTCATAAAAACTGAGCACAGCTGTGTTTGCACTTCAAGATAACTATTACGTATGATCCTCATTTTCAACTTAAAATAGTAATATTAACCACAAGTTTAATACTTTTAATAACGCTGCCAGTCATTGATCGGCTAATAAATACAAAATAAAACTGACTAAAAACGCTATAAAATTATCAAACTGTGTTAGGTTTGTGCCAAAGTATGTGACCACGGTCACTTTACACTAAAAAATTTCGTAAATGGCAACTGTCAGCTCGACTCTAAAATAGTCTAGTTAGATTGTTAATTTTGTGTGGAGTATTATTTCAAATCAATCAAGAGTTTGCTTTTACACTTTCAACTTCCGTTCATTTTCTATACATGAATTGAATAATTTCTTATCGTAGTTATCTATAACATTTTCTTTTACCATAATTATAATTTTCGCAACAAAATGCTAATAAACAAATTATTTTCACAATAAAACACGTTCAAGTCCATCAATTCAATCCCTTTTAATGTAAACACATTGTTAAAATGAAAGCCATCGGTTTAGCAGCAGTGTTTTATTTAAATTATATTAAAAATAAATAATGTTAGTTTGCTTAAATACATTAAACTAGTGCAATACAGTAAAAATAAACGTTTTTGTATATTTGTTTACTTAAGCACAAAAATAACACAGGATACAATATGAAAAAGAGATATTAAATAATAAATGCATAGTGATAATACGAGATAGTGCCAAACGAATTAGGCCACTCAAAGGCATAAGTCTGTTGTGGAAGCGCCATCATTTTGCTATACATATACAAACACACAAGAGAGTTGAGTGAGTGCTGATAATACACGTAGATGTATAGGTGGTGTTTACCCACCTACCCACCAATGTATTTACGGCGATAATGATCCACCCATCCACCACACACTTACGCTGATGTTGACACACCCATCAGTACACGTACGTGTATAGGTGGTGTTCACCCACTCACCCACCAATATATGTACGGTGATGAAGATCCACCCACCCAACACACACATACGTTGGTGTTGACACACCCTTCAATACACGTACATGTATAGGTGGTGTTCACCCACCCACCAATAAATATACGGTGATGAAGATCCACCCACCCACCACACACGTATGGTGCTGTTCACGCACATCAGTACACGTGGTGGTACACATAAGTATAGGTGGTGTTCACCCACCCACCCACAATATATGTTCGGTGATAAGGATCGACTCACACACCACACACGTGCGGTGGTGTTGACACACCCATCAATACACGTACGTGTATAGGTGGAGTTCACCCACCGACCACAAACGTACGTTGGTATTGACCCAACCACCACCAGTGACTCCTGATTGTTATATGACAGGTTAATATCATAAGCTATCCATATTCACAGGTTTCCTGTATTTTTATCGTATGAAGTTACTGGTAAAAATATTATAAAAAACAATCATTACCAAGTATGAAAATGAATACTCTATCAAAACAACAAAAAAGGGACTTGTATGTGTGCAATTAACATATTTTATTTTTTTAAATATGAAAACAAAAACTAAAATTTTCTAAACAAAAGTAAATCTATAACTAACACACTAAAATTAAAATAAACATGTTCTTAAACGAAATTCACAATAATTTAAGGTGAACAAAAATTGCTCTAAGTTAGTTAATATTTGCTTTAAAATACTGCAATAATCTTGCCGGCGTGGTAGCTCAGTGGCTGATGCTTCGGACTGTGAAGGGCAAAGTCCAAGGTTCGAATCCCCACTGAGCCAACGGTCAGTATTTCACTCGTTGAATAAAGTTCACGCACATGCCTGCAAGCTTATGTGAACTGGCGAGTGAAGTTTTTATTTTAAAAATCTAACATAGATGATATTAAATTATAAATGTCTTGTGCACTGTACGAGTTGTTAGGTACAGGTGCCTTTATTATCTTAACAGTGTATATCCTAAGTAGGTAAGGATGTCAAAACACCGCAGGACACTCAGGACATCACCGTTGTGAAGCTCAACAAGTGGCCACAGGTGGCCCGACCCCATTGATCACCCCCTCCCCCCCCCGTTAGCGACATACCCTTTATTTGTATTCATTTGGCAATTCAACTGTTCTCCTTTTGTCTAAGAGAATGCATATTATAATATTGTTACGGTCCGACGGGGTCCTAATTAAATAAGGCGATTCCACTTCTGGCTACTAATTGTTTCTTTTATTTACAAGTTCTAAATCACACTAGGAAATATTTACAAACTTAAATTAATACTTAGTCACTATTTCGACACATAAATTAATCACTAATATTTACAACAATTTATATTACTTATCACTATATTCATCTAATGTCCGACACTGCTCGGTATACTTTCACTATCACATCCACTGAGGCTAACTCTTTCACTCACTAACTGTTCACAAACTGACTCTTGACTGCCTGTCATGGACTGTCAGGTCGGCCGACGACCAGAGATGGAAGTCCAGAAGATTCTGGAATTGCCGATGGTGAACCTGGAGAATAATCTAGAAGTTCTCGATTCCAAAGGAAGGATCTCGATTCATTTACAGGCTGCCGTGACATCCATAACAATATTGATGTCAATTCATCACTCACACAGCACTACTATCAAGTATTATTTCTAGTTTAATTGAAGAAAATTTACTATGTAAAGGATTTAAGGCCTAGATCTAAAAAAAAATTGTAACTCATACATATATTATAAAGTCTGGAATCATTATTACAATGTATTCATTATAATAATTGCAATAGTATTTGTTAATATCATTTCCAAAATGTTGACGATATCATTTCCAAATTTAGTACTTAGCTGTGTTTTAAGGTAGCCTGATCTATTAAAGGTACTATCTATCTTAAGTACATTCCTATAGTGCACTTAAATCACAGAATAGACTTATGTGAGATCAGTATGTAATAACATAAATCTATTAAATAATTTCTTTAATGTTTAAAAAGGTTCAAAAGTAAAATCATTGTTTCAGTATTTGGAACAAAATGTTTCAAAATAACGTTGGGAACTACTAATTTTATCAGATTATTAATACAAGAACAAAAAATGTCAAAATAAAATGCCCAATAATTTGGAACCTTAAATAAAAAAAAAATTATACAAATGACTTTTTTGGCCACTAACCACAATAACAATGTAATAGGCTACGTTTAAGATAATATAACAATGTGTTGTTTCATTAATTTTAGAAAAATTAAAATATAAGAAAAAGTACTTGCAATAGAACAGTAGTTCAAACTCTATAAATGTTCAGACAAAATGTTGAAGTTTTTCACAACAATTCATAGCCTTACCCCCTAAAATAAAAAAGTAGATGTTTCCCATTAGTAATAAAATAACCAATATTTGTCATAACAAGATATTTGCCTGTCCAGTCGGATTGACATGTTTTCTGCAATTTACAGGTTTTTGTAACTTTTTTGCGTTTGTTTCCTCCTCGAAGCTCTCTTATAGGTTACCATCTATCTTGTTTCGAGGCAATTTCGAGAAGAGGGAAACCCACTCAAATAGACCGTCCAACGGTCGTTACCCTGTTTCGCCACCACCTTTTAGCTGAGTTTTGTTTGCCGCTTCTTTAAACCGTTCTTCGGCTCCTTTTCGAAGTTCGGCATTTTTCCTACGGCATTTTGAGAAGTAGTGAAGTGCCACGCAGTTTGATTGTGTGCGCGACGATTATGCGTCTAGCGGCCCTTTAGATTTACTCAATTGTTCTCTGGAAGCAACGTAAGTTCGACTTACGGTACTTTAGCTTCTTAGTTTCTCGTTTTTAGCTTTGTCCCATCCCCTTTAGCTGTTCACAACAAAACCTAGTAAATGTTTCTTAGTTTTCTTGTGATTTTAAGTGCCCCTCTTCTAGCGGCATGTCAATAAATTTTTTCGTAAGTCAGAATTTAGTAATGAAAAAAAAATAGTTTAATACCTTTGTTAACTATTGGTTATTTTGTTGTTTGGTAGATTTCTGAGGCAGAATCAGAATGATAGAAAAGAATATTAAGAATCATACAAAATAAATAATTCAATTTATTGCAAAATCATCATATGAAATAAATTATACTATATCAAAAGTTTATCTAATCTGGAATATAAGAACGAATTAAGTTACTATTATTCGTCCAATATTAAGAGTTACATGTTTATTTTCTTTCATTATTTGAAAAAAGGTTGTTTAGTTTCGTTTTAGTTTTAAATAAAATATTTTGAAGAAGTTAAATTTTTATTTTGCTAAACAAATATTATTTTGTTTGATTTTTAATTAAACTTCGCTAAATAAAAAAATTCTGACGACTTTTTAATTGAACCTGTGCTTGAAAAATAAAAAATAAACAAAAATAAATGTTTATATATTCTTTTGTATTGGAGAAAACGTTACAGTACATGCAAGATTATGTACTTAAATATATAAAAACGTGCTAACATAAGACTAAAGAAAGCTTGCTTTAATGGCATGCACAGTACCCACAAGCTACGCCAAAACATCATACTTCAACTATTGCAAGCAAAGTGTCAAAAATTGTACCTCACTTGTAGCTACAATGTTAGGCCTGCAGTATTCTAACAAGCGGGAGTGGTCTCAGGATCCACAAATCCATTAAGTTTATAAAAAGGGTTGTCCAAAATCCAGGCTTTCAGGATACTAGCAAAATTTTTGGGGTAAAGATCTTGGGAGTTAGTTGTTATACATTTTACCTGAACCAAG
Organism: Stictocephala bisonia; assembly: GCA_035578905.1. Lineage (NCBI taxonomy): Eukaryota > Metazoa > Arthropoda > Insecta > Hemiptera > Membracidae > Stictocephala > Stictocephala bisonia. The sequence continues at coordinate 30,256 of JAQJVL010004775.1, forward strand.
AAAACATATTAGGGTCAAGGTTAATCAAAATCTACTAGAGAACAGGTTTGACCTATTTTTAGTCTCATAGCCATGCACATGCTCACTCCGAAAATTATCTTTTATCATGCTCTTAATTTCTTGTAAACAATGAAGAATCTATGTATTATAAACTGTTAAAATCCTATTTTTAGATAATATGGATCTACAACGATCCAACCTGCCAGCACCATTTACAATTATCAATGCTCTATTATGCAGTAAGAGAACCCTGAGAGCACCGAGTGAATGTCCCCAGAGCCTGGTTCCACACATTAAGTATTTTTGGTCAGGGTGCAAAATTAGCTTCTAGATTTAAAAATCTCTGCAAGAACTGTTAGAATCATCTGAAAAATATTTTTATTTTTGTCAGTCCATACGTTGATGGACGACGTGCTAATGCAGTGTCGTCAGCATAAATAATTTTTTGGAGGATTGTAAGTGTTTAAAAAAAAAAAAAGAAAATGATCCCGGAGGAAGGCTATCATCAAGCTCCATAAAAGAATCGTCTAAAAATATTTTACGTAAAAATGTTACATATCTATAAATGTATGGACTACAGAAGGAAGTAGCGTTGAGTTATATTTCCTTTCCAGGTAATCAAAAATGCTTTTCAGGTATGCCACAATCTTTAGCAGAGCTTTACTGTATTGTTCTTTTTTACGATTTACTACCGTTGGAACTCAAGGATCTTGACACAACAATTTTGAAACCAAGTAATTGTGGCAAGTCCGAAATCAGTTCCTTCTACAGGAATGCTGGTTTGAAGTTTAAGAGATACAAGTTTATAAAAGTACTTACAGCTTATGACGTAAATTAGATAACTTTACGATAGTTCATCATCACCCAGATATTATTCGCAATTACTTGACCTTGTGTAATTTGAGGCCCTCGCAATATACGATTGTATATTTATTGAATCAATACATCCATAGTTTAAATATATAAAATATACCAATATTTTAAATAACCAATGGTGACTCATTTTCACATTTTTATATTTTTTAAATAATAGAAAATAGTGATTCTCAAGGTGGTTTAAAGATAAACTTTGAGAAACGAGTATTGAGATTCAAAATTCAGGCTTCAAAAAAAGGCAGTACAAATTTTGCCAAAGTCAACTTCAGACTACTTCCAGGCCAATTTTTTAAAAATTTTAGAAAACGAAGGAATAAACGTATCCTCCGAAAATCGAAGGATAGACGTAGAAATTACTACTACAAAACACTACTAGTAGAAGCAGAGACAACTACTAGACTTGGAGATACAGAACATTAACGTTTGAGCACTTGCCCTCGGAAGCAGGTGTTCATCTCTACAACAGACTGCCTAAGTCTATGAAAATCATCACAAATCTAAAGGACTCTAAAGGATTTTTAACCTACCATTTACTGTATGATGTGGACTATTTTTTTTTCGAACAACTGGGTGACCTTGGTAAGCTGCCACTGGTGCTGCTGGAAGTGCGATTATTGGAACAACTTTTATGACTGAATATTTTTAGGATATTTTTAATTTTGCATTGCATCTATAAAAACATAATGCAAAACATATTTTACTCTTATTTTAATCTGAATTTAAACTATGATATTCCAGTATTAAGCCTTTTTCAGCTGTCAGCGCCTCGTCTTACAGAGCTATGATTGCCACTTCCACAGAATAAGTAACACAAAGTAATATTTTGTATAACTTACTCTATGGGCCACTTCAAGTCCCTCAACGATGTCAACGACTAATATTGATATCGTTAAATCTTTAAGTAGTGAAATTTAACGACATTTTGGTAGTTATTTGATATCATTTATCCCAACGCCAGTCGCTACCCAATGAGGGGAAAGCTATGCTAATATCCCTTATATTGCAGCAATAAATTTTCGCCACATCCAACAGAATGATTTGTGGCTTGATTAAATTTTCACTCGGCTCTCAATGGACAATTTAATGCATTGTTAAAATGTTGGTGCACAATTGTCCCTCTCTAATAGTGTTATAACATTTTTGTAACAACTTCTACAAATGATGAAACCCACTATTTTTCAACCTGCCATGCTATTATTTTTATAGTTATTTTTTTTACTAATATAGTCATTTTTATTTAGTTACATTTTTTACAGTTTATACATAATTACTTGTTTGATACAGTTTTTATAGATTGAATACAATAAAATTACAGAAAACTGTTTGAAATTAAGTTTGACAACTCATTTCATATTCAAAAGTAAAATGAAAATAAGTTTAAACCTTTTATTAATATAGCACTTTTTACTTACAAAGTTTAACTGAAGAAAAAGGCCTAAAACTACTGCAAAGATCATTGTTGGAATAATTGGACTATTGTAATTGAATTTAGGTAATGTTGATATATTGCCTACATCTATGTGTATTTACACTTTTTAAAACTATTTAAATACAACTTTATAACATTTTTCAATTGATTTTAGAATTAAATTCTACTATTAACATGTTAAATACAAACTAATTCTTTTTTGACTGAATTAGTCAGTGATAGTAATTGACTGAATTAAGTGATTGACAAACCAGATTTTTATATAAGTGCATCAATTCTTCCCGTGACTTTCTCAGTCGTAATCTTTTAAAATCATATGTTTCAGTGCAAAAACAAATAAAAAAAAGAAAACTTTAGAACTTTCAAAAGAGTTAACAATGGTAAATTAATAATGTTATTTCAGCATTGTTGAAAGACTATCTAACATAAGTTTATTACAAAAAAGGAAAGTACATACAAGACACTATAATTAAATATTTCAGAAAACTATCGTTTCTATACTAAGAATAGATTTGTGAACAAATAATAATAATAATTTTTATTGATCTTATAAAGAATAGTACACATAACATTTACAAACAATATGAGAAAGCCACCACATGGGCCTGTGTGTGATGGCTGAGTTCATTCAGTCTATGAATTAATTGTTAATAAATGCTAAATATTTAATACTAAAACAATTTATAATATGAACTAAAAACATTATGAAACTAAAAACATTGTGAAGATGTGTAAAATTACGTGTAGTAATGGAAACTATCATATACTAACAGTAAAATAGAGTTAAGTAGTTGAAGAAATGTCACTATCACTGCACACTCACACTTATGTTCAAACACTCGAAAGATTACACTCTCATTATACACTCATACTTACATTCAAACCCCTCAAAAGATGACATTCTCATTGCACACTTACGTTCAAACCACTCGAAAGAAGACACTTACATTGCACACTCACACTCAAGTTCAAAATACTAGAAAGATGACACTTACATTGCACACTCATGTTCAAACCACTCGATCGATGACACTTACATTGCAACAATCACACTCACGTTCAAACCACTCAAAAGATGACATTCTCATTGCACACTCATACTCACGTGCAACCTCACAATACTGACTTGGTCACACTCACTCACGCATACTTACCAATAAACATTCTACATATCTCCTACACGCTTGCTTGCTTTACTTACTCAATCAATGCCTCTCTCAATCATTTCAATTGTTCCGAACATGTCCAAAATCAGTTACGCTCACCGGGCTGACTGTCATGTGAGGTACCTCGACCGTAGCAAGTCATTGGAATTATCCCTACCCATCCCTATTAACCATAATGTAATTTTTTCTTAAAATATGTTTACGATAAAAATCTATGGCTTTCATCTCTTGAGGAAGTTTTGAGCCAAGTACATTGCATTTGTCGTATTGATTGATTTCGTTACACGAGGTGTATTTATACCTATATTTACTTGGTGGCTGGTGGCGTAAGGGTGATGAACGGAAAAACGCCATTTTCAATACTGTTATTCACAACATTCAGGAGAGTCACTTTTAAATGGTTAAAATTTAGTTTAAAAACATTTGCGTGTACATTATCGAACCCCGGTGCTGATCCACCTCTCAACTCATTGACACAATTCTCCAGCTCACACTCCGTCACTGGGACCAATCTGAACTCTCAGGACACAGCACGAGTAGCATTATCAACCACACAAGGCCCCACCGGCACCGCACTGGCCAACTCCTCTCCTAGATGTACGAAATAGTCATTTAGAATATTTGCCACTTTAACATTTTTATTACAACAATTATCTTATAATGCTTTACTTTTTCTTTTTTTACCTGTTATTTTACCAATGTGGCACCATAACCTTTTAGGATTACCTGTATATTCGATTATTTTATTCCTCATATACGAACATGGATTACATGTTCTTTTTACTTCAACGAATTAAACAAATATGAAAGTATAATAGACACGCACAGACTCGTGAAGTGTCTTAAGTTGACATTTTTGCAGGAACGTGTCCGAAGGGTGGAGAGTGTTAGCCGTAAGAAGCTTAGTGACTGGCTTTTGGGAAGGTTGAAACACAACTTGAAATGGAAGTTGCCAAGTAATAACTGGGAGTAATGCAAAAAACACTTTTATTTCACCGCAAATATTATTTAAATTTTTTTTTCATAAAACCATTTATAAATCTGTTTATTTTTTCAAATAAACATTTTATTTTCAACAGATAAAACTAAATTGCGTCAACATACTAATAAATAAATAAGATAAACTATTACTTGTTTGTATATATTTTGTAAAATTCAAAACTGATGATTTAAATTTACTGTAACATAAGAGAGAAGAAATTATCCAAAATTATTTCACTATCCATTTATTATAATTTATTTAAACACCCGGCCATCCCCCAGCGGCATGACAAGGGCTGCGACAGCAGGAAAGGAGTGCCTCTCTTCATCTACCTTCATCGAGACACGTTCACAATGACACACTCTGATTAGTTTGTACCTAGACAATGTGATACTTGGAGTTGAAGGAGTTTAATCTCGCCCACCCATCCACCAGAGAAATGACGAAGGTTGTGACAGGAGAAGACGAGCGCCTCTCTTCATCTACCTTCATAGAGACATGTTCATGATGATACATTCTGATTGGTTTGTACTTAGACAATGTGATACTTGAAGTTGTTTAATCTCACCCACCCATCCACCAGAGAAATGACGAAGGTTGTGACAGGAGAAGACGAGCGCCTCTCTTCATCTACCTTCATAGAGACATGTTCATGATGACACATTCTGATTGGTTTGTACTTAGACAATGTGATACTTGAAGTTGTTTAATCTCACCCACCCATCCCCATGTGGAATGACAAGGGTTGTTACAGCAGGAGACGAGCATCTTCCTTTATCTACCTTCATAGAGACACGTGCACAATGACACATTCTGATTGGTTTGTACCTAGACAATGTGATACTTGGAGTTGAAGGAGTTTAATCTCGCCCACCTACCCACCAGAGGAATAATAAGGGTTGTGACAGCAGAAGACGAGCATCTTCCTTTATCTACGTTCATAGAGACACGTGCACGATGACACATTCTGATTGGTTTGTACCTAGACAATGTGATACTTGGAGTTGAAGGAGTTTAATCTCGCCCACCTACCCACCAGAGGAATAATAAGGGTTGTGACAGCAGAAGACGAGCATCTTCCTTTATCTACCTTCATAGAGACACGTGCACAATGACACATTCTGATTGGTTTGTACCTAGACAATGTGATACTTGGAGTTGAAGGAGTTTAATCTCGCCCACCTACCCACCAGAGGAATAATAAGGGTTGTGACAGCAGAAGACGAGCATCTTCCTTTATCTACCTTCATAGAGACACGTGCACAATGACACATTCTGATTGGTTTGTACCTAGACAATGTGATACTTGGAGTTGAAGGAGTTTAATCTCGCCCACCTACCCACCAGAGGAATAATAAGGGTTGTGACAGCAGAAGACGAGCATCTTCCTTTATCTACCTTCATAGAGACACGTGCTCGATGACACATTCTGATTAGTTTGTACCTAGACACAATGTGATACTTGGAGTTGAAGGTGTTTAATCTCGCCCACCCATCCACCAGAGAAATGACAAGGGTAGTGATAGCAGGAGACGAACATCTTCCTTTATCTACCATCGTTGAGACATGTGCACTATGATACATTCTGATTGGTTTGTACCTAGACACAATGTGATACTTGGAGTTGAAGGAGTTCAACCTCGCCCACCCATCCCCCAGAGGAATGACAAGGGTAGTGACAGCAGGAGACGAACATCTTCCTTTATCTGCCTTCATTGAGACACGTTCACGATGACACATTCTCATTGGTTTGTACCTAGACACAATGTGATACTTGGAGTTGAAGGAGTTTAATTTCGCCCACCCATCCACCAGAGAAATGACAAGGTTAGTGATAGCAGAAGAGGAGCGTCTCTCTTCATCTACCTTCATTGATACACGTTCACGATGACACATTCTGATTTGTTTGTACCTAGACAATGTGATATTTGGAGTTTAAGGAGTTTAATCTCACCCCCAGAGGAGTGACAAGGGTTGTGACAGGTTGGATTTATCACAGGAGAAGAGTACTGGCCTTAATTTTGCTTAACAACTGTCGGTATAACTTAACGACGTTTCATTTACTGAACGATCTGACAATAATCATACAATTAAATTTCCATGTAATAGTTCCGTAACATACATGAATGAACTAGATTCACGTGTCTTTACAAATGAAGGTAGATGGCATAAATTCCTTTAATTTAGATGACAACATTTTTTAATACGCCTTAATAACAAGGATATACTCATTTTTCAAAACACATAGTTTTTATATTACGTCTTTTAATAAAGTTATGATACGTTAACCTAAATTACAAACAATACATAAATTACTAATTTTCTTACTATTAAGCCTCATTTTAATAATTATATCAAATTAAACTATCGTAAGGAATGAAATGTTGGTAAATTTCCCAACAGTTCACTTGAATTGAAAATTACTGATTGTTTGGCTCAAGTCGAGAGTGTGGCCACATAAAAGGGTGGGAAAGTTGGTTTACATTCCACCAACACTTTGTACAACTGTAATTACTTTAGAAGTGTCTGAGTGTGATGTGCGACAAGATAAATTGACGACAAGTCGCCGACAAGTCTCCAGCAAGTTAGGAACTTGTCGTCACAAATGGTGGCTAATCCAAAGATTGATGAACAGTTAAATAAACGTGTCCAGTAATTTTATGAACACATTCCTTGAACGAACACTTTTACTACGAGTGCATAATAATGGATATAATGTTTTTAGTATATGTAAAAATATGTTTGTCTCATTGAAAATTAACTATAAGGTGTAAAATTTCCTTGCATTTCATGCATGATCATTACATTTAAATGTTAATGTGATATCTTTGGCCTTAAAGCAATTTTGTGGCAGTGTTATACAACAAGCCTAATAAATAATAAAAAGAATGGAATAATAGAGGAATAAAATAATAAAAGAAAAAAATCTTTTCCAAAACATGAGTACACGATGTATTTGATGATAATAACTTACAAAGTTCTACTAAATAAAAATCAAGCAAAACGTTACTTTTTTAATATCAAACAACACAAAACAAGATCTCAGAATATTTCAAAGAATAGACTCCAGAGTATGTTAGCCAGCACTAAGTCAGTATTCCGTCTAATTAACACTCTTTTGAAATCATTGTCACTTATAATAAAATATGGCTTTAATCACTTCTAAATTAATGGATTATTAAGTTACTCGAACACTTGATTATATTACAACTAAAAACTAGATATATTATCTATAGGAATATTTGTGCCAGTAGTTTGATTAGTGATGTCTGGCACCACCACAGCTGGTTTAATCTACATCAACGACCCTAGCGCTCCCCTACTAAACCCCAAAATGGTTGGTATTTAGATAAACATAATTTAATATTGGATGAGAAATTTATCGATGTAAACTCAATATTTACACGTATTTAACACAATATGACGTGTTACTAAATAAATACAGAAATAACGATTTTATTGTAACCGAACGTATAAAAGGGCAATTTTAGATCTGAAACTACAACGGCAATCAAATATTTCCATCCAATCCGGATCAATATTACCAAGTGTAGAAGTTTTACATATTACGAATTACTACAATAAAGCGTATATTTTTATAAGATCTCGTGGTCCGTTTTTCTATTCAAGGTGTCTTTATCCTGCATAATACGAATATTATGATACATATTTTAAACATTATATTCTAACATTCTTACATATGAGACGCCGACACAACGTTGTGCGTATTTTAAGGCGAATCCTAAATATAATCCTAAAAAATCATTTTGGATGAGTATCATTATGTATTAGTCATAATTGAAAATAACGTATTCTACAAGTTCATTACATAAACTGTTTATATAAATATTTTAAAAAACTAGAAATAGTTTAAATTATCAACAAGCGGAATACTATGAATTGAATTGTGAATTAAGCATACTGATCAACTTGAGGGGAAATAAATTATAGGCTAGTATTTTTTTAATAAATAAATGGGCCAATATGAATATACGAATGGAAAAAAATACTAATAGTTACAAAAATAAACAATTCCTCACACGAACTGAAAAATTACTCACACAAAATTATTCTTGGATGTTGGCATCTTTCAAAACTTAATAAGACATGGCATGTTTTTATTGTGATACGACCTGTTGAAATGTCAAAGGAGATATTCTCCCAAACATCACGGACAATACATAGGGCTTTGTAGTGTCATTGACATAAGGAGCTTTGTGGATCCGACAGATCCTCCTGCGGTGTTATAACACACAGTGGAACGGCCATCTTGTATGTACAGAGACACAATAGACATCGTAGACATCTATAAGTACAATACATAGGGCTTTGTAGTGTCAGAGACGTAAGGAGCTTTGTGGATCCGACAGATCCTCCTGCGGTATTATAACACACAGTGGAACGGCCATCTTGTACGTACAGAGACACAATAGACAACGTAGACAATACATAGGGCTTTGTAGTTTCAGAGACGTATGGAACTTTGTGGATCCGACAGATCCTCCTGCGGTGTTATAACACACAGTGGAACGGCCATCTTGTACGTACAGAGACACAATAGAAATCGTGGACAATACATAGGGCTTTGTAGTATCATTAATGGAGCTTTGTGTATCTGACAGATCCTCCTCCGGTGTTGTAACACAAAAGAACGGCCATCTTTTACGCACAAGGACACAATAGACATCGTAAACAATTCATAGGGCTTTGTAGTGTCAGTTATGTAAGCTTTGTGGATCCGACAGATCCTCCTGCGGTGTTGTAACACACAGTGGAACGGCCATCTTGTTCGTACAGAGACACAATAGACAACGTACACAATACATAGGGCTTTGTAGTGTCAGTCATGTAAGCTTTGTGGATCCGACAGATCCTCCTGCGATGTTGTAACACAAAAGAACGGCCATCTTTTACGCACAGGGACACAATAGACATCGTAAACAATTCATAGGGCTTTGTAGTGTCAGTCATGTAAGCTTTGTGGATCCGACAGATCCTCCTGCGGTGTTGTAACACACAGTGGAACGGCCATCTTGTACGTACAGAGGCACAATAGACAACGTAGACAATACATAGGGCTTTGTAGTGTCAGTCATTTAAGCTTTGTGGATCCGACAGATCCTCCTGCGGTGTTGTAACACAAAAGAACGGCCATCTTTTACGCACAGGGACACAATAGACATCGTAAACAATTCATAGGGCTTTGTAGTGTCAGTCATATAAGGAGCTTTGTGGTTCCGACAGATCCTCCTGCGGTGTTGTAACACACAGTGGAACGGCCATATTGTACGTACACATACACAATAGGCATACAAAATGATCTACAAAAAAAATGTTACAGTGTTAATCTGTTATAAATTTTCAGATAGGAATATATTTCTTCAAGATGTTTTACCTTCTTAAAAAGAACACTATCCTTAGTATTATTATAATACTCCTCCTTATTAGGTGTATGTTTGGCTAGAAGGAGACAAAGGGGGTAATTGTCAGAGTGGGTTGACAGGCAAGTGACGAAGATAGACGAGTGACCACGAGAGGACAATGTAAACACGTTGGACTTCTACAATGGCGCAAACTGTACAATACAATATAGCCTCATTTAATTAAAATTACCTTCAAAATTTAGAGTACTTAAATATACTCCAGATAATTCTAATATGTTGAGGTATTTGGCAAGAAAAATTTAAAATGTCTATTTTATAAGCCTAACTATTAGACTCTCTTTAAATCCATTTTATACGTCTGCATTTATAACTACCAAGAAGAGGGTTCACTACGTAAAACGAATTAAATGAACGTCAAACAATTCAAACAATTCATTTTAAAATATCAGCATAAATACTATTTATCATCATAGCTATCGTTAAGGCGCCGATCTTCAAGATTTGAGGGAATATTAGGGTCAAATTCGTTTGGTGAGTGTAGACGGACGAATGTAACTGTTACTATCTGAGGTTACTACTTCTTAAAAAGAGAAATTTATTAATAGCCCATTGGTCAGGGCAACTAAAGGACCTACAGCTTTACGTGGAGTCCGAGCCGCGTAGTGTTGGTTTGTAACAACACTTTAGTTCTCCCCAGTAGTGTCCACGTCGATGGTAAGCATTGAGCGGACGCAGTGTCAGAATTAAGAGGACCGAGTATAGAAACTATCTCTTACAAGTTCCATAACAATTTTCCCGTATATCTATCGAGCTAGGGATTATTTAATTGCATCACCATTGTATGTTTTATGTAAAGTATAACTCTACTATCTCTAGGACATGTAACTTTAAGTGTTTGACATAAAATCAAACTCATTTTTTTTTTTAATTTATATATATATATATATATATATATATATATATATATATATATATATATATATATAGGTTGTCATGGTGTAGTAGTGAACCCTGATTCATTTCATTTACTTTTGTATATTTACTAATCGAAAGCCCTTACTATACTAAGGGATGGGTGGTTGTCTACGCTTGTTTATCCTACTCTCCGTGATTCTACCCAAACTATCACGTCAAATTTCAGTCTGTTTCCATTCTCTTAGTTATTTTTAATCTACCAAACTTTATACTTTAGGACATGTCGATGGGTTGTTTCAACCCCTTAGGAATGGAATTTCAAGAAACACTTTCTTAGTCGGTTTCTATGATAAAAAAGGGTAACTTTCCTCC
>JAQJVL010004776.1:0-41346 GCA_035578905.1 Stictocephala bisonia
CTGTGCAATAAAGGCTTTCGTGTTATGAGATATCTAATAATGTAATTAATAAACCTGCTTCTCAATAGGCTACTTAATAAGGTAAAATAAATATGAATAAGATACATTTTTAGCCATTAACTGAACCCTTAATTTAAAGCTTATTTGCTTTTAGACTTAGATTAGCATCATTCTTATCATAGGTTTGTAAAAATAAAGAAATATGCCTAATTGACCATGCTTGAATTTTTGTTATTTACAAGTTAACCCTAGATTGTGAGGAACAACATAATTTATGCTGTTCACAAAACCCCTTCTAAGAGCGAGGAATGGCATAATTTATGCTGTTGCATTAAGATCAATAAAACATATTTTTATTATCAAGCAATCTCCCCTTTTTAAATTGGTACCAGGAGTTTCGAGTGGTACCAATTAAAACGTGCAACTCGAAACTCCTGCTCAATTCCTGCCCGGCAGCAATTTGGAAGGAGTAAAATTGCCGAGGTTTGACATATCACTGAAGAATAACCATAAGACGGAATAAGGCGTATCAAATGTCAGTCTCTATCCAGCAAAACAAATGTCATTCTCTTAAATGCATTGGGTATTTTACAAAAAAATATTTTTATATACCCTTGTTTACATGATTTCCCTAAGAGAGGTACAGCATAATTTATGCTGTTGATAAAAGTTTAGCTAATAATTTATTTAATGAGATATAAACTAAAAAAAAAATGTTAGATAGCCAGAGAGTTGTTGAGCTGATCAGTGCTGCATTGATGGAATTTTGTGAAGTAGGTTGGCAATGGTCTAATGACAAGTACAAGTAAAATATGGGACATTGGTCCTTGATCTAATCGAGAAACAATAATATCCTGAGCCTTGAAATCTCTTTGCAACAGTCCTCATAGTCCTTATCATTAGGTGTAGATTTAGTTACATTACCTAGAACAATATCATAAACACCTCTTGCACATAAGTTACTTAAGTTATATTTCCATATACTCCAATTATTGGTTGACACCAACTTAACAAACCCAATTTGATTACATTTCTCAATAGTTTTTTGTTACTTAGGTTGCTAAGCCTATACAAAAAATATTCTCCCAAATAACTGAACTTTTATTCAATATTTAAGACAAAGTTAGAAATATACTCACCCTTACTTACTTAAATATCTGGGCCCGTAACCACTTGTTGCAGTGATTGGTTATTTTAGTGTCAGCAATATATTACATAATCAAACTATAAGTTAACATAACTCAAATTTAATTTAAGAAAACATTAAGAAGCCATTACAACTCAATAATAAAAACATATGTCAAACAATTTTTTTTAAATCATAAAGAATCATAAAGAATCATAAAGAATCACCTGGTTATGTTTGGTTATAGCACTGACACTGCAGTATTTCTTGTAACTGATGAGATTCGACAAGGTATGGTTATGGGCAGTATACAATTCTAACTCTTTGATTTTTATAAAGCATTCTACCTGTTGATCGTTCCCAGCTGTTAGAAAAATATGGGCATTAAACTTTTATGACAAGAATGATAACTATCAACTGGGTTAAATCTTATCTTTGTTATGGGTAGCAGTGTGTGCATGTTGACAGTGAAATATTATATTTTAAAACTCTTAACCCTCCGGCGGTCGCACATATCTCACAGATGCTAGTAAACATTTTTAGCCTACCCTTTCCACCTCCCATGTCAAGGGGCGCCACCATTACAATGGAAGCTCCCCTCCACTCCCTCAATGAGCCAGTGTAGAAACCAGTTTCGTCGAAGCAACATCTACACCCCACACCCTAATTTCTCTGAGATATGGTGCAACCTTTGACATCAGAACATTTTATTCTGTATATATAAGATGACAAAGACAATTCGTAATTTGTAATAAACTACAATTTGTATTAAAATGTGTTATTATTGACAATAATCCTATACACAAAACATCAGACTACAACATTTGAAATGAATGTATACATGTGTTTAGTTGACAGTTTTCTGAAATAGGCTGATTGATACAAAAGTTTTAAAAAAGTCACTACAAAAACAAAGATTAATAATTCAAATGATTATTCAAATATAAATCATGATGACATTTTCATTTGTGTAAAGAACCTGAAGCCATTTAAAACGTAAGGGTTTCTGGTATCTGACAGATACTGTACGACCTTTTCCGTCCTTGGATTTTGACTGTTATATACTAGAAAATGTCATATTTTACTTTACATATTTTTTTAAATCTGAACTACCGAAATTTACATTGACAGATATTGTTTAATAAGGTTAAGATATTGTTGGCACTGGTGGCGCAGTGCTGTAACCCAGCTTCATGGGGACAAAGTGTTTGGGAGATTGTAGGCGATAGGTTGGATGCTTGATGGTTGCTATCGGCGTGGACACTACTAGAGAAGTCTGGGGTGTCCGGGTTGGGTGGTAATCATTGTGCGGATGTTGTGTGGGGGAGATAACTGAGTATCAGGCTTGTCAATTAGCTGAAAATCAGACCAGCACTTCGTGGTTCGGATTCCACGTAAAGCTGTAGGTCCTTTAGTTGCCCTGGCTGTTGGGCTACTAATAGAATAGAATAGAATAGAATATCTTTATTGTCTTTGAACAATTACAAGAATTGCAATCGACATTGTCAAGCTATAGCTAAATAGACTAGAGTACACTAAAATTAAAATTAGTTAAAAGTAAACTACATACTTATCGCCTAAAACAGAGAATTATAAAAATGACTACAGATTACCTACTGAGATGACAAAATTAGGTTAAGCACTGCAGTCTAAGGGAGTGAACAGAAACTTCGTATTCCTTTACTTCATAAAAGGCTTGAGTTGTCAGCCATTCTTGTATTATAGTTTTAAACTTTTTTCTAGGTTCACTTTTAACATTTTCAGGGAGCATATTGAAATATTTTAAGCTGATATGAGAAAAGTGGTGTTGAGATTTTGCTAATCTTACATGGGGCATATCAATGTGACTTTTTTGCCTAGTGTTATAAGAATGAATGAGGTCCCTAGTAACACAGTTAGTTAAGTTGTCCTTGGCATGTAATAAACAATGTAAGATAAAGATGCAAGGAACAGTTAAAATTGCCAAGTCAATGAAATATTTTTTACAAGATGTGAATTTGTTTAACCCCAATATGGCTCTTACAGCTCTTTTCTGTAGAGTGAATACACGTTTTGCGCCACTGGAATTACCCCAGAGTATAATCTCATAATTTAAGTGGGAATAAAATAGACTATGATAAGTCATTAATAAATAGTTTTGGCTGATACATGTCCTAAGTTTCTGGAGGAGGAAAATGACTTTAGCCAATCTATTACAAAGTTGATTGGTATGTTGCTCCCAAGTGAGTTTACTGTCCAGATTTATACCAAGAAGCTTAACACTGTCTGGCCCATTGTCATTTTGTTTGGTGGTTGAGAAAAGAAGATGTTCAGTTTTTTCTGTCTTTAATTTTAAATAATTTGTATTAAACCAATTAATTGAGGCTGTCATCGCAGATGCAGTCATTTTCGGTAAGTCTTGAGAGTTATTACTTGATGTCAGGAAGGTGGTGTCATCTGCGTACAGTACAGATTTACAGGGCAGAGAATTGGGAAAGTCATTCATGTAAATAATAAATAGGAAAGGAAAAAAATAAATAAATAAATTGCCCTTTCTGAGGAACAGTTGAACTCAGTTAGTAACCAGACTACACTCATCCACACTCATCCTACACTCATATAACCATTCATATTCGCCTTAAAATACGCACAACATTGTGTCGGCGTCTCATATGTAAGAATGTAAGGAGTTAAACTTTCAATATTGATTTATCAAGTTTCATTAAACTAAGTTTTAGGCCATCGTAAATAATCTGAAAATAAGGGTATCACGTACAATTTTAGGTGCGACTGCTGGAGGGTTAAGTGTGGTGTTCCTCAAGGTTGACTCCCTGGATCCTCATTGTTTTCCTTGAATATGAACGATATAGGTTTTGCTTTTGAATTCCATAACATGACATGTACTCTGACGATTTACAACATGCATGCACATTCAGGTTTCAATAACTTAAATTTCAATATAAATAATGTTGATTAAGACTCTGATAAATTAGTTAATTGGACTGAAAAACGTGGTCTTAAACTAAACAAAATAAAATTGGTTATAATACTGGATTTAATATGCTCAAGTTTTTATTCACGTATCGAATTTAATACTATATCTTAACTTCAAGTTAATGGAACTTTACGATCAAATCAAGAACTTAGGAATTACTTTTTAACACTATTTTCAGTTGAAACCATATGTTGGTAAACTCTGCATTTACTAAAACAACATAAATGTTGTCTCCTTTATTATATAAAACTAATAGTAATTTAGTCTTTCCGTACTTTTTCACTGTAGCTCTGTTGTCAATTACATGAGTTACATATTGGCTAATATATTGCAAAAGTGACTGAAATATTGTGTCTGATTTGTTTTTAATTCTTATTCAATTAAATCACTTTATCATTATTATGTTAAAAAGTCTGTTATTAAATTATTCGATATGGGATATTAAACATATCTATGAAACATCTATGGAATATTAAACTCACTTTAAGGATTGTTCCATAGAAGTAGATACTATGTAAACTAATTAAGTATTGTCTATCTGGATATAATTTAGCAAGTTTTTCATATTTTATATTTATTTGATTGTTATTATTTATGATTGTTGTATCTTATATTTACTTTTACTTATAATTGTGGTTTTAATGATTATTTATGTTTAAATTGTTTTGTGATTTATTTTATTTGCAGATGATTACTATTGTTGTATAAATCTATCAAATTTGCTATCAGATGAGTTGTTCCTGATAAATTATTCTTCGAGTCTTAATATATTGTTTAAAATAATTTGGAGAATGAAAGTAAAGCTATCCAATTTCATGTGTGTCTCACATAAATAGTTTAATTGATTTATGGTGGAGAATTCTTGGAATTGTAGAAGAACATTATACCTCTTGTGTTCCTCTTTCAAATAAAATTTCAAATCTTTCAGCTAAATACTCAGGTTTATTACTTTATTTTATTCCTAAAAAATACTATAAATGAAATATTATTACTATAAGTATATAATATATATATATATATAAGTATTTAGCTGCAAAATTTGAATTTATCTCGAAAGAAGGACACAGGGGTTTGTTGATCTACATCGACATTGCTAATAATTTCCATAATCAATCATCAGCTTTTTTATTCAAGCCATACATGTAATTTATGCGAATGTTTCATTAGCTATTATCCTTGATTATATACACTTACAATATATATATCCCATATAATAGGAATATTTTTGCCTGTAATTTAGTTAGTTAGTGAGGCATGCAACCACAGCTCGTTTTAACAGCATTCTATTTACATGGGACTACAATAGCGCTCCATAATGGACCACAAAACAGTTGATAATTTCAGACACAAAATTTAACATTGGATGGGAATCTCTCAGTGTGTATATAAAATCAATGCTAGTATATGTATATATTAATAAATTTTATGGATAGTTTATTTTAAAAAGTTTATTTTTATGCATGGCGCTGTAAGAAAGCTCATCAATTTTGTAGCAAGGTTTACAAGGTTTATTTACTAAGTATGAATTAAATTACTAAACTTAATTTAATGTATACCTAATTAAATTTATTATATAAGTTAATACATAAATAAATGACCAGAAATTAATTGATCTGTAAGAAAATTACAGATCTGTAAAATAATTTCATAATTTATTTGTACTTAACCCTAGTATCATAAACCTTCGCCTGTCAGACGATGAACCTCTGAGGTATTTTTAGGTTTAGTATGAAAACGTCACATAGCAAAAGACAACTTCTGTGTATTCCTCAATCGTATCATTCTGGAAGTACTGAAGATATTTTTATTACATAATCCATTTTCATTATCAACTTAGACACACATTTTTCAAAAAAGTAGTCCTACAGACGAATGTTTATGATTAATGGAATGTGTAGTTGCTTGATAAATTATGTATAAACTTTTTGAAATATCTAAAATTCTATACTTAAATTAGCTTTTTATATAAATAATAATTTGAAGACTCAGGGATAATACGATTAAGTTTATTATTTAATAATTTTATTAATTTATTGATCTTTTTTTCCCAAATGCCTCAAATTCAGAAAGATGTTCAGAAAATCGACTATTTCTTTAAATTAGTATAAATTTGTTTTTTAATGTCTAACTCAAAAGTTTGTTATATTGATTTTAATAATAGTGGCTTAGTTATGTTTAAGAAAAAAATAGTTATATACACCTTCTTTACTTTTATTTTCATTGAGGTTTGTCAGATGAAAGTTTATGATTAGTGTTACATGCCAGACAGTTTATGATTCTAGGGTTAAGCTTATCAATATTATTTACATTCCTGATTAAATCAAATCAAATCAATACAGTATGCAGCCTATAAAATGAATACCCATATTTTGCTTGAATTTTTATTTTTTTAGTGTTTAGTAGTAAAAATTATGTTTGTTTCTGGTGTTGTTTTTGCACATCTGATTGTTGAAGTCATTTAGACTCATTAACCTTAGAGCTAGCAATGGTGAACATCTATTCTTGTGGTGTCTTTTTGCTTTATTTGCAGGTGTTTTTTATAACTTATCCCATTTCATAACTAACGGTTCAAATGGAACCATTTTTATTTCATTTTATTCACAAATATGTGGAAAACAATATAATTTTATTGATTGAAGTTTCCATAGAAATACAGTTTTTAGGTCAAATGTAACAGAAATGTTTATCATTTTGAAAAAAAATCTGTTGTCTAACTCTTAACTGGTACATTTTGTGATAATAGTGTAAAAGTGTAGTTTGTTCACAATTTTATTTTGATTACAAAAATATATAGTAATTATAACAATAACCTATAATTTTCTTTTTTATATGGATCTGAAATGAAAAAGTGCAGTTTTACTTTTCTGTCAAAATGCACAAGTCTGCTAAGATTTACAATCCATCATAATAAATAAACATGATATGACAAAATAAATGTTTATGTGAGAATGGCAGCTAAAACTAAATAAAATAAATTTGAAGTATCACCTTATTTTTGTGTGATATGAACAAAATAAACAAACCTAGCCATTGTTAACATTGCGCAATGCCACATTTGCTAAGTGGTATTTTGTTCGCCACAGCTGGTCGCCGCCCACATGTAACAAATTTTTATTTGTCTAACGAAGAGAATATGAAAATTAATAAAAATTATAAATAAGTACTATAATTGATAGTACTTTCAGATTATAATCATAAATGATTAGCTCTTTCAAAATATAATCATTAAAAGTCATGTTATGAAGTTTATTGCTGAAATTTTAACAAAAACGACACGTCTGTTTTGGCGACGAGCATTCGCTGTTGCCAGACAAAAATTCATTTCATGCCAGGTCTTTGGTTAATTTTCATGTGAAACATTGTTCTGTAAATATAACGATTATAAATACGGTTATAAATTCTAATTTTAGAACTAGTTCAAATATTTTTGAAAGTATTTTTTTTTAGATTCCAGAATTAACACATCTCTCCCTTTGTATGAACTTTGAACATACCAGCTTACACACAGGTAGCCTGGTATTTTATCACACTTTAACTTACAATAAATTGTTTATTGTTACCGCTTGCAATACCTGGAATTCCTTTCCCAATCAAACACCCCGATGACCAAACTCGTTTTGTAGCCACATTGAAAGATTACTATTTTCATCAAATTGCTTGAGCAGGTTAGATGAAAATAAGCTAAAGGCTCTCAGTTCGATCCCAATCAGAGTCGTAACACGTTTTGAAAGGGTCAGCTGATAACGACCGTCTGTTTATTTGTTATTGGGCTGTTAATGACGCTTTCTAATGAATAGTAGGTAGGCCTAGTTTGTAACAATGACTACATTTGCTCATCTACACTCATTCGAAATACATATTCACCTATATCTTTGTTGATTGGCGTCTTAATAATAAAAAAAATAAGTAAATTAAATGGAGTGTATATTGTATACATGGCGGTGATGACCCACTTGCCCATCCATACAAATACGTTATGATGACCCACCCACCCATCCTTACAGGTACAGTGATACTGGTGGTTTCAGCAACTGTTTCTTCTTACTTCTAAAATTCTTAAGAAATGCAAGACGTAAGAGGATTTTTTTTATAGGTCTAGAGCATGTTTGAGGCTTTTAATCTCATCATTGTACATTTATTTGTTAACTTCTTATTTAAACTTGTACTATATAGATCCTCCAATTAAAAAAAAACTACAATAGTTTTTATGGTGGTTAAAAATGTAACCGTTATTAATAACAATCTTTAAAAAGGCTTTCTTGGATATAAGATTAATGAACAGTGTAAGAACAATTTGTTCTGCCGATCCATTGTTAAATGACAGTATTTGAGGATTATTAGATAATAGACTCAGAAATAATTTGTGCAGTACCATATTTATCTTTAGAATACGTTTATCTATAATAGAAGACTGTGCCAAATAAAGTTTTAATTTTATTGGTTATATTTATGTTATAGTTGGCAATATTTCACATGAGCAGTCTGCATTTGAATCTAGTGGTTAAACAACAATGGGCGGAGTGCTAATGACTTGACGGATTATGGATGGTATCATGTCGCAGCAAGGGCCTTTTGTCCATGCTGCACCTGCTGTTCACTTCAAGGTCAGCTTTCGTCAGTTGTGCTTGGTCACCGTCTCTCTCCCACTATGTGCTCTCATCTTCTGCTTTATCACGGCCTATATATTCCAGCCAGATGAAATTCACGAGACTCACTGTCGGGTTTGTTGTTTTTTCACTCTCAAATTGAAAATACATAATGTATAAATTATTGTGATTATTTTTAATCATACACTATTTTAAATGGATTCAATATTTCTATAAGTAACAAATTTATCTATAAGTAGTTTTGAAATTTATTTACTGTACTTATATATGTCATAGTTAGTTAATTCATAGTTAGATAAACAAAAACCCATAACATTCATCTTGAGAATACAAGAAAATACCTCAGGAAACAGCTTGGGAGTGCCTCCATTAGAAAAATTGTCCTCCATCATTAATAGGAACAGTAAAAATGCTCTACAGAAACACAAAAATTTCTAATGTGGGAAGTGGAAGATCATCGTGGTTCTAAACCAAGCATGGAGAAAAACAGGAAGTGGTCTGCCCCTCTTATTAATTATCACAGTAATAGATGAGATAGTCAAATCAGTCAAACAAGTGAAAACAGACAATACATTTGTTTTTGTAGATGGCATATTCATTAGGAGAAGCAAGAGATAGCTTAGTTGGTTAAAGCCCAGCCTCATGAGCTAAAGGCTCATTTCGATCCCAATCAGAATAGTACCAAATTTTAAAAGGGATCAGCTGATAACCACTGGCTGTTCATTTGTCAATGGACTATTGACTGATGATATTTTCTAAGGAATAGTTGGTCTTAGTTTTGAATAATGACCACATTTGCTCATCTAACCTCATTCAAAATCCATCTATGGTTGTTGACAGAAAAAAAACAACTAGCTTTACATAGAAAACATATTGAGGTAATTAAGAGATTAATCTACCTCGACAGTACATTTAAAATATTGAAAAGCCCAACATAGAGATAACAAAAAGAACACAATAAAGAACAAACTTTTATCACCAGACAAGAAGCCGACTATAGGACCAACAAATACCAATGATGGCCAAACAAAGAATCTTGAAGACTTATTCTTATTCTTATATATGAAACGCCGACACGATTGTTGGTGTTTTAAGGCGAATATGAATGGTTATATGAGTGTAGGATGAGTGTGGATGAGTGTAGTCTTGTTACTATCTGAGTTCGACTGTTCCTCAGAAAGGGCAATTTATTAATAGCCCAACAGCCAGGGCTTTTTTTTCAATTCAATTCAAATATTCTTTATTCAAAGTTTGCACAGTATACTAAGAATAGTGTCATGATAATATAAATTTTACCTTAAAAACTATTAAACCTAATTAATCTATATTATTAAACTATTAAACCTTAGAACTAGAATATGTTCTTCTAAAGGTCTACAATTTTGTAATACTGCATAACAATGTTATGTTTTTCAAAATTACAACATTATTACTATGCACAATTATACTATTATTTAGCTATCTCAAATACCTCATCTGTTGTATATGGAGCGATATTGATTAAGTACTTTTTTAATTCTTTCTTAAATACTTTATTTGATTGGATGTTTTTTAATTTACAAGGAAGCATTTGCAGAAATTTTTGGCCAGAGTAGCTTGTCATTTTTTTATAAAATTCTAGATTGTGTCGTTGTGTGATGAGACCCTTACCCCTGGTATTGTGTCCATGAGAAGAGTGCTCCTTGCCATGTTCTTTTATGTACATTGTACCGGGTCTTGGACCGGTACAGTTACGTTTTTTTTTCGTCATTGCCTGCCAGTTTGTTTTCTTAATAATAAATTAGTTTTGCTCAGCTGCCGAGTGTTAATTTGACCCTCCAACTGCCACCCGTGATCCCATCGCTCGACCTGGTTTGAGCCATCCCCCGGTTGGCACGCTTTCCAGCCTTGGTGGGGGGATGGGTCTCAATTGGTAGCAGAGCGTGGTTGCCTATAAAAAAAAAAAAAAAAAAAAAAAAAAATTAATTCTTTCTTGGTTGTTGACGGTGGGGGTTTGCCAGTTAGTAGGCCATGGTTGGCCGACCTACCGTCAAGGTGTCTTGGTAATACGTAGGAAAAAAAAAAAAAAAAAATAAAGAAACAAATAAATAATTAATTAAAAAAAAAAAAAAAAAAAAAAACAATTAAAAACCAAATAAATCATTTAACTTTATATTTAAAAAAAAAAAAAAAAAAAAAAAAAAAAAAAAAAAAACCCTAGGCAATCCGCTTGGTTACTTTGTTGAATGGGTTTCATGGGTGGATTGGAGTGGTCGGCAGTGGCTCGGTAGGCTGAGGGTTTAGTTCGTCTTGGACCCTGGAGTTGTCGTTTTTTGTGTATTGTTGAGAATTTTGTTTTGCGAGATGGCCTATCTGCAGAATGTTGCGCTCCTGGTCAAGGAGGAGTTGATTTTCGAATTGAGGTCGCGGGGTGTGACTCCGGAAGGGGATGTTTTGAATCTCCGGAGGTTGCTGCGGGAGCAGTTGTCCGCGGGTACGGCGGTGGATTGGTCTGACCTGCTGGAGGTTGGTGATGAGTTGGGGATTTGTAAACGGAAGGTGGAAGATTGGGAAGGGGTTTTGGAAGATTTGCAGTTTGAACCTCCAGTAGGTCGTGACCGGGCCTGCCGCCTTGCACGTTTGGGGCATCTGCTTGCCCGTTTAAGGCTGGTCAACCGGGCACCGGGGTTGGAACCATCTGGAAGGGCGTGGATCTTGGAGAGTGTATCTAGGCTTGAGGAGATTTTTCAGGCACTCTCCGGTTCCACGACTCCTACGGGTCTGGGTCAGCGGCCTGCTTTCGCACTTTCGCCTAACGTGTCGAGGCCGCAGGCTGAGACACCGGCTCTCACTGTGCCTGAGGTTCCTTCTGAGCCTGCAGGCGTTTCTGTTGAGGTTGCTTGTGGTTCGGCTCCAGCTGCCGTTCCTACTACTTCTTTGGGTTCTCCTGCTCTTCTGCAGCTGAGCTACCACAAGCTACCTAACCCTCTCACGCCCATGATCCAGAATCTCCCTGTGGTCGATGGGATGGATCCTGAGGAGCTTCTTAAGATTCTGGTGGCCTTGCTCAGACTTAGTGAGATGCCCGGCATGCAGGCTGGGGACTTGCTTCGTCTGGTGTTCCCTTATTGCAGAGGTCCCGTTGGGGAGTTGCTGAGTTCTGTCTTGGCCAGTGATGCCTCGGTGGACTCGTTCCATCGAGAGTTACTTTCTTCGTTTCTTCCCTTTCGACTCAGGGGGAGGATGGTCATGGACAGATTTTATAGGTCACAGGGTAGGGGCGAGTCTCTGGCAGCCTATGTCTCTTCAGTCAAGGAAGCTCGTCAAGCGTTGCGCCTCACCCTTTCTGAAGCTGACACCGTTCGTGTCATCCTGGATGGCATTTCTCCCGAAGAACGGTGCAGATTGGTTTTTGCTGGTGTTCCTTCGACTTTTCGGGAGCTGCATCAGCTGTGCATTGTTTCGCACAGCGTGCAGTTCTCAGACCAGCAAGGGAGGGATTCTGAGAGTCATCGTGCTCTCCCCACCCGTCGACCAGCTATGTCTGTAGGTGTGAGTCAGCCAGTGGAGGGTCGTGGTTCTCGGCCTCCGGTTGTATGCTTTGCTTGTGGCCAACCTGGTCACATTCGACGTGACTGTCCACGTGCTCGAGGTCGTGGGGCGGGAAACGCTCAGCGCGGGGGGTTGCCTCCACAGTAGCTCCCCGCGTTGTTGCGACTGACCGTGGCCATTTGCCTTTGACACGTGCCCATAGCAGGAGTGTCGGGGATTTTTCGGGCCTTGCTGGCATGGCTTCCCTGGGACTTAGTGCGGTCACCTCGGTGTGTCCTGGCGTTTTTGTATCTTTTGGTGGTACGGTGTGTCGAGCCCTTCTTGATTCTGGTTCGGCATGCAGTATCATCAGCCTTTCTCTTTTTGAGTCCCTTGACGCCTTAGGACTTGTCAGGCACACCGAGCCTTCTTCTATTACTTGCTGGACGGCATCCCAAACTCCTCTACCCATACTTCTAAAGGCGTCATTACATTTTAAAATTGAAGGATTTTCCTGGAGGTGGGGTTTTCTTGTTGCCAAGGACCTGGCGGTTTCTTGTATCCTAGGGGCAGACTTTATTTCTAAGAGTGGTATGGTGCTTGACCTCCAGAAGCGCCAGATGTTTTTCAAGTTTAATCGGCGAGTTTTGGTGCCTCTAGTAGGGGATTCTGACTGCCCTCCTGCAGTCAGAGAGGTGGGTTGTGAGCCCGAACAACCCAAGGTGGATCCGGTTGGTCATCTCCCCCCTGAGCAGGCGGAGGCCATTAGGAGGCTGTGTTTGCGGTTTCCTGATGTGCTTACGGCTGAGCTTGGGGTCACTTCGCTTCTGGAGTATGAGATCCACCTCACCGATTCTCAGCCAGTTAGGAGTCATCCGTACAAACTTGCTCCCCCAAAGATGGAGGTTATGAGGGCGATGATTGAAGATCTTCTGAGCAAGGGTGTGATTGAACCGTCTCGTTCTGCTTATGCCAGTCCAGCTTTTCTTGTGCCCAAGCCTAATGGTAAGTCTAGGCTTGTGATGGATTATCGGAGGCTCAACGCTAAGGTCGCTATTGACTCGGTACCTCTGCCTGATTTGCATTCTGCGTTTGATTGGTTCGGTAAGGCTAAGTTTTTCAGTGTTTTCGATTTGAACCAGGCCTACCATCAGATTCCATTGAAGAAGGAATCACGGCCCATGACTAGCTTCTGTGTTCCCTGGAATCTCTATCAGTTCACTAGGGTTCCTATGGGTCTTGCTGTGGGTGCCCAGACTCTTACTCGTCTGCTTGATTCCATCTTCCATGATGTGAAGTTCAAGTTTGTTTTCAATTACCTGGACGATCTTCTTGTCTACAGTGAGACTTTCGGGGAACACATGCAACATCTGGAGGAAGTTCTTAGTCGCCTCAAATCAGCTGGCCTTACCGTCAATCCAGAGAAAGTCACTTTTGCTCGTCCTGAGATTTCTTTTCTGGGTCATCTTATCTCTTCTCGAGGCGTCTGCATAGATCCTGCGAGGACCCAGGGCATTCGGGATTTTCCTCCTCCCAGAGATGCCAAGGGGATTGCCCGTTTTGTGGGGATGGTGAATTTTTACCGTCGCTTCATCCCTAACGTGGCCGAGCTTGCTGCCCCGTTGAACGAGCTGCGAAAGAAAGGTGTCCCTTTTGTGTGGGGCCAAGCTCAGCAGACTGCCTTTGATGCTCTCAAGGAGGCTATCATGCAACCTCCTGTCCTGCGTATGCCTGATTTCAGCAGAGAATTTGTTCTTCAGACTGATGCCTCCTCCTCCGCCATTGCTGCTGTTCTTTCTCAGGAGTTTGATGGGGTCAGGCAGCCCATCGCTTTTGCTTCGAGGACGTTGTCTCACCAGGAAAGGAAAGCTTCTTCCATCTATGAGTTAGAGTGTCTGGCTGTTGTCTTCGGTACGGACAAGTTTCGGCGTTTCTTGGAACACGCTGAGTTCTTGCTGGAGACGGACAATCAGGCACTGTCTTGGCTTCTTGCCCATCCCAGACAGCTTGGGAAAATTGGTCGCTGGGTGGTCAAAATTTCTGCCTTTAAGTTCCGAGTCCAACATCTTAGGGGTACCCAGAATGTCATCGCGGATGCTCTTTCCCGCATGTACCATGAACCCAGTGATCCACCGACTGAGGCTGTTGCTCAGTGTGGTGCTGTTCTTCTGGATTTTCCTCTGGCTTTTGACGACCTACTGTCCCATCAACAGAAAGATCCTGAGCTGTCAGTCATCTTAGGTGAGCTTCAAGAGGGAGGTGCCCACCCTCCCTATTTTCTGTCCAAAGGGGTCCTCTGTTGCCGTCCTCGACAGAGGGGTGAACCCCGTGTAGTGCTGCCTAGTCATCTAGTACCGATGGTCTTTCAGTATTATCACTCTTCTCTTGTGGGCGGTCATCTTGGCATTCATAAGACCATCGCTAAGATTCGTAGGTACTTCATCTGGAAGGGCATGGACCGGGATGTTGCTGGCAGAGTGCGGGCTTGTCACCTGTGCTCTCTCAGCAAGCCTAGTCAGAATGCAAGGTTAGGGTTGTTATCTTCTGAGGTGGCCGAGCGTCCTTTTGAGAAGGTGTTCATCGACTACGTGGGTCCTTTTCCCCGTAGCAAGTCAGGTAGCTCCTACCTACTTGTTTGTGTGGATGCTTTCTCGAAGTTCGTTTGGCTTTTCCCACTTCGGAGTGCCACGGCTAAGCTCACCATCCGTGCTCTCCAGTCCCAACTCTTCCAGCACTTTGGTGTGCCTTCCACTCTTGTGTCCGACAACGGTAGCCAGTTTACCTCCCATGAGTTTCGTAGGTTCTGTTTTGGCAATGGTATCAGGCATGTGACTACCTCTCCTTATTACCCACAGCCTTCTCATGCAGAGCGGTTCAACCGCAATCTTCGGTCTGCCCTTATTACCTTCCATGCTGAGAAGCAGAACACCTGGGATGAGAGTCTCTCTTGGCTCCAGCTTGCTTTTAATTCTTCCAAGCATGAGAGTCACAATGCCACTCCCTTCGAGATTCTACATGGCTACCCTCCTAACAACCCTTTGTCCAACTTGTGGAGGTTAGAGGATCTTCTACCTACGCCAAGTGCCACTGACGTAGTGTCCACGTGGCGGGCTGCTCGGCGCAACCTGCTACGGGCTAGAGAGAGAGTGAGGAGGAGGTATGATAAGGGTCGTAATCCTAACCCTTTTCAGGTTGGAGATCTGGTTCTTTGTCAGGCTCACCCGGTCAGTTCGGCCGCGGAACGAAGAGCTGCAAAGTTGTGCTATCGGTGGTCTGGTCCCCACCGCATCGACAGGTTTTTGTCACCGGTGACTGCTCTGCTGGTTGATCCCCAGTCAGGCAGGGTGTTTAGGAAAGCCCATGTGTCCCAGCTTAAGGCTTTCCGGGGAACGGTTGGTCCAGGAGTTGGTGTTCCTGGGGGTTTCGTGGGGCAAAGAGATTGATCACCTCTGCGCCCTAGGTGGCTGTTCTGAGAGAGTCTTCTTTCTCTCTTTTCTTGTCGGGCCCGACAGTCAGGGTAGTTTGCTCCCTGTTCGAGGGGTTTCCCCTCTTAGGTTCTCTTGGACGTCCTTGGAACACCACTCTTCGGAGGTCTTCGTCTTCTCTTGGTTCCCTGAGGTACCGAGTGTTCTCCCCTGCCTGGGTGTGTTGAGGTTTGCAGAGGGAGGTTGTACCGGGTCTTGGACCGGTACAGTTACGTTTTTTTTTCGTCATTGCCTGCCAGTTTGTTTTCTTAATAATAAAATTAGTTTTGCTCAGCTGCCGAGTGTTAATTTGACCCTCCAACTGCCACCCGTGATCCCATCGCTCGACTTGGTTTGAGCCATCCCCCGGTTGGCACGCTTTCCAGCCTTGGTGGGGGGATGGGTCTCAACATAATAGAGTTTAAAATGTAGAGTCCATACACGGTTAATATATTTAATGTTTTAAAGTGAGATTTGACTGAGTCAAGAGGTTTTTTTTTTGTAAAACTAAAATTTTGTTGAGATTTTTATTGGATGTGTTTCCATATAAGGAGATGCCATACGAAATGTGTGAATGAATGTACGAAAAGTAAATCAGTTTCAATGTTTGCTGACTGCAAAGGCTGTACATTCTTTTTAATGCATGGAGGCCTGAATTTATTTTAGTGCAAATATTTTCAACATGTCTATCCCATGATAAGGTTTGGTCCAACACTAATCCTAAAAATGTTGTCTCATCTATTTGTTTGATTTTATTTGTTCCTAAATAAATGTTTGGGTCTATTTTATTTTTATTATTTATTGTAGTGAAGACCATAAAGTTGGTTTTGCTTGTATTTAAATATAAATTTTGACTAATTGACTCATTAGGTTAATAATGAAACACTCATTAGGTTAACAGTCTAGAAACACTAATCATGGTGAAATACTATTAAGGAACATTGTTTGGGACCCGCCACTTACAATGGGGACAGACTCTGTTTACTATTTACTATTTCAACATGTGAGTTATGATTTTAATTTATTTTTTAAATAACACATGTTTTTCTGAATCTGTTAAAATGTAAACAAACCAAATATTATATTTTTCTTACATTCTTACATATGAGATGCCGACACATCTTACCTATGAATAAACACAATTCAGTTCTTCTCAAACTTTATTTCATTTTTATTACAATTTCAACGCATTCCAAAGCTTACACAAAGCATATTTATGGTCCTTCGATATTCGGATTACAGCAAGTAAGATAAATTTACAGTTCATTGATAAAATAACAACAACAAAAATGTCTGAAAAGTTGAAGAAAGAACTTACTGCATTAGAGTAAAAAGAAATGAAAAAAATAGAATGTTTGCTCAAACTAAGTGAAGGAATAACATAATTTAGAAAAGGACTTTGAAGAATTCGGAAGCGCACATGAAGAAGTCATCAAAGTATTAATTATTATGGGACAAACATCAGATTTAGAAGAAGAAAGGAAAATGGAACACGTTGAAGAAATTTACTTTCAAATCCTAGCTACCAACCTCAAAATGCAAACATTGATGCCCCTGACATCTTACAATCAATGTTCAGGACAAAACCAGCGTCAGGTAAAACTTCCTAACATTGAATTACCTAGCTTTGATGGTAACTTAAAAAATTGGCCGCATTTCAGGGATTTATTTTTGTCTTTAGTACATGACAACAAAAATTTGCCCAAAATAGAAAATTTTCATTACTTGACCTCATGCTTGAAGTCAGAGTCTGAAACTTTAGCTAAAACTCTCCCCTTAGTAGGAAAAAACTACAAAATTGTATGGGATTTGTTAGCTGAATGCTATGACAACAAAAGGCTTCTAGCTAGGCATTACTTAAATGAAATTTTAAATATTCCATTTTTAAAGGAAGAGTCATTTAAGTCCCTTGGACACTTAGTCGATGTATGCACAGAAAACTGCCTTGCGTTGAGAGCAATGCAGTTCCCAGTGGACTACGGTGATTTTATGCTTGGCCATATTGTTATTCAACACCTTGATATACATACTAGACAACTGTTTGAAAGAAAGTATTCTAATGTAGAGTTCCCTTCTTTTGACCAACTACTTGGTTTTTTTAAAAGACCATTGCAAGTCTTTGGAAGCCTGTCAACCTCAGCTTAAAACAGGCACTTCAAACAAGCTATATGCTTGTGTTAAATTTCAAAAGACATTAGAGAAAGCTTCCAACCAACCTACTGGTTTGAAAAGTAACTTTGTTAGCAATATGGGCTCTCAGAACTGTATGTACTGTAATGAAAGTCATGTAGTTTACAAATGTCAGAAATTTAATGAACTTTCAGTTTTAGAAAGACAAGAATTTATTAAACGCAAACAAGCTTATCTTAACTGCTTGTCCTCAGGACATACTCTAAAATCGTGTAAGTCCAGTACTTCATGTAAAGTGTGTTATAGATTTCATCATACTTTGTTACATTACTCACCTTGTAATGATAGTTTACTTACTCAACCAAAGGAGACACCAGTTGGGTCTTAACTGCAACACTCTACAAAGGAGGTTCAGTCCAAAACTACACATGCCGCTTCTCAACTACTCTTGCCTACTCTAGGCAGCAGTAATTCAACTTTTGAACTTAAAAGGTGAGTACAAAACATACAGAGCACTTTTAGATCCTGGTTCACAAATTTCTTTTGTAACAGAAGATTGTGTTCGAGAGCTGTAATTAACTCTTCAAAAATGCTCAGAAATTATACAAGATATATCTCAGACTGTAGTACAATCAACAAAAGGAATATTAAATTGTTGCATAAAATCTCGCTTCAAGAGTCATCCTAATCTGCACACTAGTGCAATAGTGTTATCTTGTATTACAGCTCCACTGTCATCAACTTTAATACTCATTGATGTAAGAAACCGCTTTAAGAACCTCGAGCTTGCAGACCCTCACTTTGACACTCCAGGTAAAATAGATTTCTTACTAGGAGCTGATGTGTTTCCTGACATATCTGTTGGAGGTTTCAAGCGTTCACCAAAAGTTTATCCTTCTGCATATAACACTATTTTTGGCTGGATATTACTTATTAAAGCTATTACAAAACACAAAGCACCTGACACTAGATCTCATCTCACTTTGTCTTCATCTAAAACATTAGAATCATGCATTAAAAGATTCTGGGAACTATAAGAACCACCACAAAAACACAATCCAACATCTGAAGAAGTATTTTGTGAAAAACACTTTGAAGAACATCATTCAAGAGACCTATCTGAGTGTTACACTGTTCGGTTACCATTCAAAAATTCTCATCCTCTTCTGGGTAACTCAGCTGACGTAGCAAGAAAAAGGTTTCTCTGCTTAGAAAACAATTAAATTCTGATACAACTGTTAAATCCTCCTACACTGCTTGCATGAATGATTATCTACAACCAGGATTTATGGAATTTATAATCAGGAATGAATTTAATTTAGATGGTAAAAAGCACTACTTGTTACATCATCATGCAGTTCAGAAAGAGGAATCCTCTACTACAAAGCTGAGAATTGTGTTCGATGCCAGTGCAAAAACCTCCACAGGAGTGTCCCTAAATAGCATCCTTCATTCAAGGGCCAAAACTGCAAAACAACATATGTGATATTCTACTAAATTTTCGATGTTTTCCAATAATATTTTCATGTGATATCAAGAAGATGTTTCATCAAATAAAAGTTCATCCTGATGACTGTAACTTTCAGTTACTTTTTTGGAGAGAACATCACACACAACCCTTAAGTATCTATCGTTTTACAAGAGTAGTTTTTGGATTTAGTTCATCTCCGTACTTAACAATCCGGACTTTGAAGCAGCTTGTGAAAGATGAAGGAGTGTTGTATCCATTGGCAACCACAGCAATAGAAAAACAATCGTATGTTGATGATTTGTTATTGGGCGCAACCTCTGTTGAAGAAGGAGTAAAATTAAAGGAAGAAACTGTGGCTTTATTAGAAAAAGGAGGGTTTGAACTATGTAAATGGAAAACTAATTGTCCTGAACTAATGGATACATTACCAGAAGAGCATAAAGAAAAACCTTTTTATTTTCAGAACACAGAAAATGCAGAACCCAGCAGACTGTTCTAGCAGAGGCATGTTGCCAGATTCACTTCGAACTCATGATTTATGGTGGCACGGTCTATAGTGGCTACAATCTTCAGAAGACTCTTGGCCTGTACCACGTTTCAGTCAAATTGATCAAAAGGAATTACCTGAGATTAAAACTGACCCATTGCAAGTTTTAACTACTATGGAAGAACCAAACCTGTTTTCAAGATTTTCTTCATGGACTAAATTGGTAAGGATTGTGGCATACATACTGCGTTTCAAGAAAAACACTACACCAAGAAAAAAAAAAAAAACAGGCCACTTAAAAATTTATGAGCTAGAAACGGCAACAACTATTTGCAAGGTCATACAACAGGTTCATTTTATCAAAGACTTCAAGTTTTTAAAAGCAGGAAAAAATTGTACAACTCGCTTGGTTTCCCTTTCACCTTTTATTGACTAAAACAATTTAATGAGAATTGGAGGTCGCATCAAACATTCACACCTACCTTATAATGCAAAACACCCTATACTACTACCTAAAAAGAGTCAAGTAACTTCAATGATTGTTGGCTACTATCATTTAAAACATTTGCATTGTGGACCACAGTTTTTACAGTCTACTACAATTTCACAAAAGTTTTGGATAGTAAATGCCCGCAGTTTGATCAGAAGCAGAATCTTTAAATGCATTTGTTGTTTTAGATGCCAACCAAGAAATGTTACTCAAAAGGTGGGAGATTTACCTCAAAACCGCATAATTCCATCCAGTGTGTTCAGCAAATGTGGAACTGACTTTCAAGGACCTTTTACTGTAAAGCCTCACGCGTTTAGAAAGATTCTTCAAATGAAATCTTTGAAAAAAGTTGAAAAACTTATATGTGTTTTTGTATGCTTTTCAGTTAAAGCCGTCCACTTAGAAGTAGTGACCAGTCTTACCACGGAAGCCTACATTGCAGCTCTAACTCGATTCGTTTCACGGAGGGGTCTTTGCAATGATATCTATTCAGATTGTGGGACTAATTTTACAAGTGGGGCTACAGAAATTTACAATATTATTAAGAGATTTTTCAAGAAAGAAGAAGTTAAAAGTTCAATTGGCCAGTTTTGTAGTGAACAATTAATAAACTTTCACTTCTTACCACCAGCAGCACCACATCAAGGAGGTCTATGGGAGAAACTGTCCGTAGCATCAAACATCAATTGAACAGAGTCATAGGGGACCAAAATCTGACCCTCGAGGAATTGATCACATTGTCAACAAAAATCAAAGCAATTCTTAACTCAAGACCCATCTCTCCACTCTCGTCTGATCCGTCAGAAAATCTTATACCAGGTAATTTCTTCATTGGCAGACCCATGATAGCTGTAACTGAACACGACTGCAGAAACACGCCAATTAACCGCCTTTTAAGGTGGCAGTTGGTGCAATCTATGACAAAGTTTTTGGAAACGATGGAGTCAGGATTATTTAAATACCCTACAACAAAGAATGAACTGTAAAACTACTCAAAACAATGTTAATGTGGGAGACTTTGTGCTAATTCATGATTCAAATTTACCACCTTTACCCTGGAAGATGGGACGTATCTCAGAGACTTGCCCTGGCTCTGATGGTCTGGTACGTGTGGTGAAAATCAAAACTTCAAGTGGCATTCTGTCCAGACCAATAACAAAAATATCTCTTTTGCCTGTTGAAGTCTAATGACATTAACTACTTATCTGTTTCTCCATCCTATGCTTTTTTTGTTGTTTTTTGTGAAACCATTAAGTTTTTACAGGCAGGGGAATGTTTAATGTTTACTATTTACTATTTAAACATGCGAGTTATGATTTTAATTTATTTTTTAAATAACACATGTTTTTCTGAATCTGTTAAAATGTAAAAAAACCAAATATTATTTTATTTTTCTTACCTATGTCTAATACTCACAATTCAGTTCTTTTCAAACCTTATTTAATTTTTATTATAATTTCAACACACCGCAACATTACACAATGCATATATAGACTCAGTGACACCTAGGTATAGAATTGATAAACAGGCCTTCCTTCCAACCAGAGATGAGGGGATGGGAAGGGCCGATCCAGTACATGTCAAAGGGAGCGTCTGGTTTACGGACGGCTCACTTATATAATTATATATTAGATGTGAGGTGCGGGTGCTGGGGTGTAAGGGAGGGGTGTACAGAAAGT
This sequence comes from Stictocephala bisonia, assembly GCA_035578905.1. NCBI lineage: Eukaryota > Metazoa > Arthropoda > Insecta > Hemiptera > Membracidae > Stictocephala > Stictocephala bisonia. The sequence continues at coordinate 21,939 of JAQJVL010004776.1, forward strand.
TCTGTCTGTACCTCTCTGAGCCTATGCTACAATCTACCAAGTGGAGGTGATGGCAATCATGACTGCCGCACAGGAAGAAATGTGTTAAGGTGGCTTCAGAGGAGTTTTTTCCATCTGCTCGGATAGTCTGGCGCGACAAAGGCGGCCACGTACGAGCTCTAAGTTGGTATGGGAGCACCTAGAGACCCTTTGTCAGCATAAATAGGTGAGAGTCATATGGGTTCCTGGACATGATGGCATCGATGGGAATGAGAGGGTTGATGCTCTGGCATGGAGGGGGGCAAAGATCCTCCTGCTGGGTTCAAAGCCAGCCCTTGGTATTCCCTTCCAGGAACTTTGAGAAACATGCTAAAAGATGGAAGACTGACACCAGGCTCAGGCAGTCTCATGCTCTTATTCAAGGACCGTATAATAAGAGCACGGTCTTTGCTGAACTGTGACTGGGCCAAGGTGAGGGCTGTTACAGGGCTAATAACCGGACGTAATCTCCTTTATAGATACATGAAGATTATGGGCCTAGCTGAAGCTTCCACATGCAGGCTCTGTAAGGAGGATCAGGAGAGCTCCATACACATCCTGTGTCATTGTGGAGCTCTAGCATTTCTTAGGTATAAGACTCTGAGAAAAAGACTCTGGGTACTGCTTTTCTGGAACCAGAGGATATAAGAATGGCTACACTCGGGAAGACCCCATCCTTCATAAGGAGGACTGGTCTCTTGTGACACTGTTGCTAGGCTTGGGTTGCAAAGGGCCACGAAGTCTAGGCGTAGTGGGTTTGGACCACAACCGGGTATATCTAATCTTGAAACACTAATGATAAGAAACGACAACCGAAGAAGAGCTGTAGAAATAAAATTTTTAAAATCAGAGGTTGGATGGTTTTTAAGAAACAGGAAAATGACAGGATAAAGAGCAACAACTCGAAGCGGGGAAAATGTGTGGACAACAGAAACCAAGATAAAAAAATGGAGATTCTTATGTCCATGCAAAGGGAAAGGAGGGTAACAGAAGAGGTAAAAATTGGTTGGAAGCCAAAATCCCAGGGAAAATGCCAAGGGGTAGACCCTGAAGAAGATGGCAAGACCACATAAGGCTTAATATTATAACAAGTGGGACCAGCTGGAATGAAGTCCTGATTAGAGAAACTTACCTCCACGTATCAGGATGGAAGAGGTTCATCACCAATACCCAGGACACGGAGTTGGAAATGGACGATGATTATAATATAATCTAAAGGATTATTCAGTATCATTTCATGGGAGTAACTTTATAATTTTATATATATAATTAAATTAATTAGTTTTTATTCGTCTAATTTAACATTTACGTTTCTTTTGCTGTTGGGTTTGGTTTTTGCTATGGCTGGTTCATTAATGACATAATGTGTGTTTTGATGCCTTGTGATGATTTCTGCCTATTGTCTTCTTCAAGGAATTTGGAAGTCTTCATCAATAATAAAGTAAATAAATCTTGTAATCTTGAATATAATGAAAAAAGTACAATAAAAAAACATTACAATATACACAATATTAGACAAGCTCTTTGTGTTCTTTCAAACATTTTTACATGCATGTACACAAATAAGCACAAATGCTCTTCTTCATACACCAAAGCAAAATTCACGCAGGAAAGGGCTTGCTTATCACTTTTTAATTTGTCTGTAAATAATCTAAAGTTTGCATAATAGTAATAATACCGTTACGATAAATGTAATCTGACTCAATGAAGGAGTTGTTTAGCAGGTTATATTTTTTGTGTTGTTACAAAAGGACTATGAGGTGATAGCAGTTTTGGAAAGTATTCATTAGTAAGACACAGATCGTAAAGATACGGGCGAATATGAGGGGTGAATGAGTATGATGAGTGTAGATGAATGAGTGTAGTCATTGTTACTAACTAAGGTCAAAAGAGCTATTTATTAATAGCCTAGTAGCTAGGGCAACTAAGAGACCTACAGCTTTACGTGGAGTATGAATCACGTAGTGTTTGTATGATTTTCAGCTAACTGACAAGCCTGACACTCAGTTCTCTTCCTTACACAACATCTCAACCTTGACTACCATCCAACATGGACACTCCAGATTTCTCTAGTAGTGTCTCTCTTCTGTGTGCAATCTCCTCAACACTTTGTCCCTTCATAGCTGTGTTACAGCACTGCGCCACTAGTACCAACTTTTTTATTACGTTTTTAATTAAATGTTATATGTTTGTTATTGATTTGAAATCACAGGCAGCCTGTAATTGTTTGTTACTGGTTTAAACATTGGGTGTCTTATTCTTTTTCAATAATCACCTTTGAACAGATCTTTTATGAGGAAGAGCAGGGCATGACCATATTCATCGCTATTGTCAATCGCTTCAAAGGAATTCGGGAGGGTCGTTGTATTTAGGTTTTTATATTTGACATAGTCAATTCTTTTGTAAATTTTTAAAATTTGTATAGTTTTTACTTTCTTTGATTGCCTAAGTGTTTTATATTTATATTATGGAACATGTGCCAGTATTATGATTGAAAATAAACTGTGTTTTTTTTTTTTTGTAACCATCACTTCACAAGAATCTTCTGAAGTATGGAAAGCATTCCTCCTACATTTTCAAAATGCCCGCAGAAGGGGTTTCCAGTTATGACAACCTTTTTCATCCACTTTTGTCATTTACATTAGTAAATAAAATTTACATTAACATTTTTAGCATCTGGCATGGTGTATTATCTGAATTTTAGTAGTGAACGTGTTAAAACTATTACAACATATTTGTACATATATATCTAGTGTGTTTGTCTAATAGAAAAGTTCTAAAATACCATTAAGATTATTGTCAATTTTATATTAGTTTTTGTCTAAACTAAGTAGGATTTTAATGGTCCCACTGGGGAATTTTTAGTGATCCCATTAATTGTGAAGGGGTACATAACCCTTATATTAGAAGGTTCAGAAAACATTTTTTTTAATATCGATCTTCTATAAACCCAAGAGTGATGAACATTTTATTTTATAAGATCTTGACAAGAACCACAGCTTGAATATTTGCTGCAATCTTAGAATTATTAGGATTCTTTTACTAATCTCTATGCTCTACATGTGAAAGTTCCTTTTTAGAAAACCATGCCATCTTGTAGTTAAGAGCTGCTTGTTAGGTTATACATCTTGACATTAGAACCAGTTCTTGAATATCTGCTACAGGCTTGTCATTAGGATTCACTTTCTGATCCCTATGCTACGCATGTGGAATTTCCTACTCAGAAAACCATGTCGCCATGTTGTTAAGAGGTGCTTCTTAGATTACACATCTCGATATTATAACCACTTCTTAAATATCTGCTACAAGGCTTGTCATTAGGATTCACTTTCTGATCCCTATGCTACGCATGTGGAATTTCCTACTCAGAAAACCATGACGCCATGTTGTTAAGAGGTGCTTCTTAGATTACACATCTCAATATTATAACTACTTCTTGAATATCTGTTCCAGGCTTGTCATTATGATTCACTTACTGATCTCTATGCTCCACATGTAGAAGTACCTTCTCAGATAAACATGCCGCCTTGTAGTTCAGAGCTGCCTTTTCACATCTTGACATTAGAAACTACTCTGTGGATTTAGGTCCACATTCTCACTATTAGGAGACACTTTTAAAGTTTTAAGAATAGAATGAAAGTTTATTTCCAAAAAATATCTATAGTGTAGATACATTTTACTAAATGATAATACATAATGTCCCTATCCTGGTGGCAGTTGTATAGCAAAACATTATTGAATCTCCTCTTCTCATATACATACATAGGTCTTATTCTTCAGTTGCTTGCATGTTTGTTAATAACATTTTCATGTCAATAATGTTAATAATCCATGAATTCATCAATTGATTCAGAGTTCTATTTTAGGAATCAGTCATAAATTTTCCTTTTAACACTCCAGTAGTAAGGTAGGGAAATTTGTTACCTCGGGCATTTTGTTTTTGTTGAACTGGATGATTGGCATCATGCTTGACCTTGAGCACATGAATACCTTTTACCTTACTATCTCAAAAGTCATCAATCTAGTTTCAGTTCTTTTAGACTCCTATTTGTTGGTCTATGGCCATTCTGAAAAACCTCTGCTGGATTTGGGGTATTTATTACCCCACTCAACTGGTTGTTTATTTTAGTGTTCTTCTTAACAATGGTTTTTTATTTAATTTAAGTTTAGTATTTAGTTTTGTCTGTTTAGTTCTACAAAATAAATAATATTTGTTTTAAATGTTTTTATATAATTTTAGTTCTAAAATAATTACTAAAATTAGTGAACGTGAAAAAGAAATATTGGGAGAGTACAACTTTGTAGACGTTAAAGAGTACAATCAGTACAGCTACATACAGAACTATTTTTGTTTATTGATGAGCAATTTGTCCAACAGAAGTCAATTAAAAAAATAGAAAAAGTTGTGATAAATATCATCACAGCATTCACCATAACTATATAAAAATATTTGTGAAACTATCAATAAAACATTATATCATGAAAACTGTTCCTGCTTTATTTTTCTCAATTAACGTCTTTAGTGTGAATAGGGTTTTCTCTAAATTTTAAATTTGTAATCTAAGAATTGATATTCATGTCCTGTAAATAACTTAAATTTATTTTTATGGAGGCAAACAGGAGAAGTATAATTATGTTACATACAACCTAATAGCGTTATTGTCAAGTTCTGTGTTTAGTATTTTACTTAAGTGAATTAAACAAAATATAAATGAACAATAATTCTGAGTGGGGTAAGAAATTACTTCACACAACCACTTTTGTCATGGTGAAGACGCAACCACTGGAGTTTTAAATTCTTTATCTAGAAAAATATAAAAAAATCTTAACAAGGCAGATGTAAAACAGTTTGTTCTTTTAGATTTCTAATACCATAATCGATGTTGTATTGTAGGTTTACAACATAATTCCATCAATAAGCGCTATAACTGGAGTAAGCCCTCAACGCTACTTATGGCGAATCTGTGTGGCTCTGCACATTGGTCCACGATTGCTCATAGCAAGCATTTACCATGCGCACTACACTGGTCTCACTGGTCAGACCAACAACCGCTTGCTGACCTTGTGTTACTGGCTCAACATAGCAGAGATCGCCTCACTTTGTGGTGTCACCTACATCTCAAACAAGGAGAATTATCGTAAGTTTGTAGATCTGAACCAATAACCTCACTTGATCTTACAACTGTTTAACATGTTCACTGCTGACCAAATTTTATGCCCTTTGACATACACTGAAGCTATTTGCGTCATTTCTGAATACTTACTAATAAATAATAAAAACTTAAAACTAAAAATGAATACAATTCTAAAGTCACATAACCTCCAAACAAAAATGTATAGTACGCCTAAAATCATACATTAAATAATAAACCATTAATTGGCGGTAATAAGCTGTTTCAGTCCATCTCGCACAAGTGTGTCGTCCACACACGGCGCAAGGTCAACTTGACGCACAAGCGTGTTTCCCGCAATGAATGTGTCAAGTATAGCCATGAGGCCGCTAAGTAGATCACCTGACATGATTAAAGTTCTGGAACACTTACATTCTTACATATGAGATGCCAACACAATGTTGTGCATATTTTAAGGGGAGTATGAATGATGATATGAGTGTAGTCTGGTTACTAACTGAGTTCAACTGTTCCTCAGAAAGGGCAATTTATTAATAGCCCAACAGCCAGGGCTTCAAACTAGATTGTTCTCTATCTATATCTGTACATAAAGCAGTTGACCACTTACTCAAAGATGTAGATGGTTTATAGTCACCTGAGGTTGAACTTCAAGCATCCATGCTTATTAAATTCAATTTTAGTTAATAAGTCTTGTGTTTAGTTGTGATTTAACTACAACTATCTTTTTTCTTAACTATCCCTCCAATTCTGAAGACTTATACAGCTTCGTAAAGTTTCAGAAAACCATTATTAAGTTTTGCTTGTTGAAATATTACTTCTCTACCATTACTAATTAGTATTGCTTAACCCATTGATGACTCATCACAATATAACTCTTGTCGGTCCGCCGAGACCCAAAACCACGATCACGAGTTTACCCGTGATACTGACAATCTATATTAACAAACTATTATTTGACAATAAATAATATTATTTGATCAGTAATATGATATATTTAGTTTCTTAAGTCTTTAAAAATTATTATTTAGTGACCGTAAACATTTCAAAAATACATCTATATTACAGATAATGTATTTCTGTAAATGTTAGTACTAGTTATAACTTTCTAGTGATTATATAATATTTTTAGCGATTTAAAAAAAATACTGTTACCATGGCAACACATTGTTGCATAAGTTATAATACGTAAGGTTATATTAGTATGTATTTTCAAGTCCCCCAATAACATTTAGTACCTTTACATTTCCTAAAACTAGATAAATTTGGAATGTTTAGGCTATTTTGGAGTTTTTAATTTAGCTAAATTATTTTGTTTCCTAGATGACCCCCACCCTTTTTTGTGTTTACAAAAAATATTAATCAAGATATTAGGTTACATAAAAAAATAAACGTTATTGCTGAAATTGTAATATCGTATTATTAAAAAGTACCCTGGTTTATTTCAAGTCAAATATAAAAAAACCAGTAGATTTATATAATATTACTATTTTTTATGAGTTTTTTACAAATGTCTGCAAATGCGTGGAAAATGACCAGCCAGTATAGAAAATTTTAATAGCCAGTTCGAGGGTTAAAAGTAAATTTGACTTAAGTTACAATTGTTCTTCTGTTAAGTTAAAATTGATTAGAACCATTTTTCTTGAACTTAAATTTATAAAACTTATAGAGAACATTTATTAATACGTATTAAAATATAAATGTGATACATTAACAGGTTTTAGAGTAATAAAAGTACAAAGTTGATGCACAGTGAAAACTAGTTAATATTCTGATGCTATTTTGTTCCTACTCGGATAACAATTATTAAAAGTTACAATAATTTAATAATACACATGTTATAATGTACAATTAAATGAGGAGATCAATGGTGTGATTGGATGTATCATTGGTTTTAAGTTCTCAGTAAACATCCTTCAAGCTCAGATACACAATTTCCGAACTAAGAGTAGGCATTAGGAACTGGAAACAGTCAGCTGTTGACGGAGATGGAAGACAGCGAGTCACCATAGTAACCAAGGCTCACAATGGGCTATAGGGCACACAAAGATAAATTGAATGTTACATTTACATTAATTTCATGTTCAAACATGCAATACCTGGTACCTGTCTTGAAACAAAGAATTCAGGGAACATGTTCCTTATAGCACTTAACATTCAGAATTCATTAGTTCTGACTTAAGCGTACAATTTCCTATTTTTAACTGTAAATTTTACGAATAGTATGTTGTGCAAAATGTTATACATTTAATTAAATTTATTTAAAAAAAATTCTAGTATATTGTAAAATATGAGTTATTAGGACAACAGTTCTACTATGAATAAAAAATTATTACAGTGGCAATGTAAATTTGAAGAGTAAATAACTGTCAAATTCGATCAGATACAGTGTATGTTACAGCTGTACATGAGAAGATCTTCATTGTGTTCATGTTGTGCTCACTGTCACACATGCTAGTGACTCTCAAGGTGAACCGACTGGTGTACCCCACCATGACTGACAGTGAACGCCTGTCACACATCATAAAGAAGGCGCTGTTTGTCACATCCATGCTGTCTACAATCGGACTGCTCCTTTTTTTTGCCAAACACCGTCTGTTATGCCACGATATGGGTAAGGGTAACAAATATAATTTTCTACCATTATTGAATTAAAATTAGTGTAAAGCATCTCAAACCACCACAGTTAGTAACGCAAGATGATCCAACCATTTTTGGAAGTTCTCTATACCAACAGTCTTTTTAGATGTTGTACACTTATATATTATTGCTATCACAAATGTGGAAGGTAAGTAACAATTGTTGTACAGTAGAACCTCTTTAATCCAGCATGTTTGGGACTTGACGCTTTCCGGATTAAAGAAAATTCTGAACTATGGAGGTTATTTATAAAAATACAGGAGGTGTATAAAAATAACATAATTTGCACAACAAAATTTTACTGTATGTATATATTATTTAAACATGGGTTATTTTAACAATATAAGTACAGGAGAAATATTAAAATGCATTTTTAAGTACAGTAGGCCTATATGATGAAATAAATTTGAATACAGTATGAAATACAGTACAGTACTGTACTATAGTATTTGTGGTTTTTAGTAACAGCATTGGTAGATGGCTGGAAAAAGATCTAATATCTACTTGCTTCTTACAACTATTTCTTTTTTTATTAACTGTCGAGTTGCTCACGTTACAATGTTCATTGTGAAGGCAATTCTTTAATTTGTGTCTATTGCCGTTCATGCCGGATTATAGACAATTCTGGACTATAGAATGCCGGATTAAGGAGGTTTTACTGTATCATTCTATTGGTAATTATATTATCTCGAACATTTTATTTAAGAAAACACTATAAATAATTTTAAACGTTATAATGCAGTAAAAAATCATAATATTAAAGTATTCATAATAAACCGTTTAGTTATTGTAGAATATTAAGAACTCACTAAATAAAATATATTAAAATATATATACAGCGTGTTACAAAAAGGTTGGGCTGGCTCTGCATTTTCATATTGTATGAGTAATTCTAATCTATAAAAGAAGAGTAATATTTTTTCAATTTCCGCTTTGTTTAGCAGCTAGATGCCATTTTCTTATTTTAATAAAAAATTTATATTTTGTTATGTTTATGATTGTTACAATAATCGGTAAACGGGTTCATGTTAAAAGGTGATATTTATTTTAAAAAATTTTAAAATTATCTTTATTATATTCAAAATGGCAGCCATTTTATTTTTATTTTAACAAATAACTAAAAAACCACTGGTTTTATAAAAACTGAGTGTTTAAACAACTTTCCTTTTCCAATTATACCTCATTTGTAAAAATCGCTTATTAAATAAATATTTTATGAATTTACTTTAATTCACCTGCAAACTAAATGGCTACTAATTTGACGGTATTTTATGTTCAATTGTTAAGTAATATAATTAACTGAAACAATAAATAACTCAATTATTCACTTTTATATGACATTCAGTGCAGTTTGAGAGGAACAGAATTGTCTAAGGATACAAATGTTACCTTAATCAAAGCAGCTACATCATGCACCTTGCAGCTTTATCCAAAATTTTCCCAGGTTTTTTTGAGTTAATTTAACGAGACTTGTTGACATCTAATAGTACATAATCTTTTCATTTCGATATTCCTTAGTTAAGCCAGTAACTTTGTTAATTGGGACTTATATAAAGGAGAACATACTTAAAGGTCTCTTTTGCCAGCAAGGTGGCTCAGTAGCTAAAACTTCAGACTGCGGAGGGCAAGGTCCAAGATTCGAATCCCTACTGAGCTAATGATCGGGACTTCATTCGTTGAATAAAGTTCACGCACAGGCCTGCAGGCCCATGTGAACTGGCGGACTGAAGTTTAAAAAAAACACAGAACAAAAATTTAATTTTTGTCTTGTCATGTTTTTGGTTATTTTATCATGGATATTCTATTTTGTTTGGGGATAAGAGCAATGTTTAGGAACAAAAAAATGAACCATAACTATTTAACAAACTCTTAGTGAAATTATATGTGGTCATTTGCTGAGGTGTAAATCTTAAATCCACAAGAAAGTTTTTAAATGGCTTGACAAAGCTGAATTGAGTGTCCTCCTGAAACAAGTATTATGGTATAGTAAAATGTATGCCTCTGCCATAAGGGTCGAGTTATAGTTTTCTTTTTTCATCTTATTTCATAGGCTTAAGCGGCCAGTGTCATAACTAATAACCAAAGCTTCCAGTAATGACCGCGTCAAGTTTTACCCATGCTGTAATGTAGCATCCTCAGTGGTATCTCTGAGACTGAAGTGATAATACAACCTCCAAGCTATATAGTCAAACCAGTTATGCAGACGAGAGGTAGCACCAACCACGTGACCTGTCCTGAACCAACATGGCGCCCCTTTCACCAATCAAGTGATTATACCAATTAATTGTTTTCTCTTTTGGTTGCAGCATTCAGTTGGTTCGCTCTCTGTGAATACGTCATCGCTTCAGCCAACATGGCCTTCCACATTACTGTAGTCCTCGACTTCCCCACTGAAGAGCTAGTTGTAGCCAAAGGCCTCTCGCTTACCTTAGCTCATCGTCAGACCAACAATCGGAAAACCGAGTAAACATCAGTACTTGTTAACAAATTTGATTGTTTTAAAATTTTAAATTGTTAGTATCACATAATAAACAATTTAATATGTAATGACTCAATGAAGCTGTTACTTATGTAAAGGCAGGGGTTAGTTTACTTAGAATATCAACTGTTTTGCAAATAATTTAAAAGAACAAACTAGGCTAAAAATTGTTGCTGTACAAAGTGGGCGAATTTAAAAATGACTTTCTATAACAATATGTAGATAAAATATAAATTTTTGTTAAACAGCAAGCTATTAGAAAATTGCTTTGGCTATCATAAAAAACATGAAAATTTTAGTTAAAATATAGTTGTTGTCCTTTTACTCTGCTAAGAAGAGGTTTTAACATCCATCATGTAATAATTACAATGACAATAATGCGAGGGAAAAGTATTAGGTATGTATGATTTTAATTAATGAAAGCTTTGATAAAAATATCAACTAATATGTTAATTTAAAATGTGATTTTTTAAAATTTAATGTTATACAATAATTTCAGCTTAAGTTAGAGATAGGGAATTACCAAATGTAGCTGAGAAGTCAAGTGTACTAACTCATCACACAAGCAACAAATACAGTCACATCACATAACACAAATTTTCAGTGTCACGGGGTGAGCAAGAAGGAGCATATATTTAAGAAAATGATATGCGAGAATTTGCCTTGAAAGTATTATCTAGTGTTCACAATAAAATTTTAGTAGGAAATCATCAAATTTATATGTAAACATATTTACAGTGCACGCATGCTGTTTTTAGTAAAATAATTATGATTAAAGTTATTGCAATATCATGTTTCTTTTAATTTTTTATGTTTGATGGATGAATGAAAACCTCTTCAATAAAAAACAATTTAACTATGTACAATTATAAAACATTATTGGCTATACATGAGCAAAACCGCATGATATTGTTCTCTTTTAATTTAGTTAAAATCCTTCTTGGGCCTTGTAACAAAAGTAGACTTGAAGAAATTTCCTATTCAAGATACTCAAATACTTCACTCAGTTCTTTATTTAGTAGTTGTGTTTTAATTATTTACTTTTGTATAGTGATTTGTTATCACAATTGTTTCATACTAAGATTAAGTAATTCTCCATTGCAATGTTCGGCTTTTACAAACATCAACAATTATATGTTAAACTCAAATCTAGATGAGCATCAGCGTGTTAAGAAGGTTGGCAGCGTGTATTGAGTAAACATATAGAATGCAAAATAAGTGCAAAACTAGAGAGAATTTGATCCCATGTAGCAAAATCAAGCCAGTTTTTGAAAAGTATTGGTTATTCTATACTTTCCTTGACAGCAATTTGAAAAGTAGTACTTAAAATAAAGTCAAAATCAAGTAATAAATAAATAATTATACCAATAAAACTAACAAATTGTACTAGCGTAGTTTTAACTTTCAAAAGGATCTGCGCGAGTGAAGCGATAGAGTACTGACATTAGACCACCTCATCTACACTAAACTATTGGCTGAACAAGAGGGAATTTTGTGAAAGTTATGTTTGAATCAAAGAGATCCACTTTTTTCTGGTTTCTGTAAAGCTTGTTTGAAAGTTAAATATATAATAGGCATTGTTGTAGATTTATGAGGGACTTTGTAAACTATGTTGCTTTGTTGTTTAGTTCTTGAATGGGTAGAGAATAGATGCAATCATCCAGTTTTTTATAATGTAATGATTGATTTTTTTCGATAACAAACGAAAATGTCAGTGTCACTTTTACGAAATCATTGGAATCATTTTATACACTGCACTACAACTCGTAATGTGATCTGTGCAAAGAGAACACAATTCTCAATGAGTTTTGCATTTGTTTTGTCCCAAATAATTTGGATAACAGCATGGACTTTTCATTAGTGGGTTTAACTCTACTTTCATGGACGACATTCATTTTTTTTGTTTTTTTTGTCAAACAGAAGTGTAAATTAAATTAATCTTCATTTCTCTACCTCTCCCATCCAGCAACAACAAACCAAGCAGCTTAATTTCCAAACAACCTTCATATTTTGTCTTAGCACTTCTGGAATGTTATCGGAGATATGACTGGTTTTAAATTGCTATTACAGATCGCATAGTTAGGTTTCAGTACTTCTGTTTCTCATCACCTACATATGAATTTGGATCTTTGAAATAACTATTGCATATCATCATTTGTACATATAGGAAATAGGAAGAAAACTCTTGCATCAGCCATCTTTAGGAAAGTAGTTGTAATAAGTTGTGGCGGAGTGATGTAACCCAGCTACTTGGGGACAAAGTGTTTGGGAGATTGTAGGCTGTAGGTTCCATGCTCGGTCCTCTTAATACCAACATGGCGAATGCTCAATGGTTGCCATTGACGTGGACACTACTAGAGAAGTCTGGAGTGTCCATGTTGAATGGTAGTCAAGGTTCAGATGTTGTATTGTGAAGAGAACTGAGTGTCATACTTGTCAGTTAGCTGAAAATCAGACCAATACTACATGGTTTGGATTCCACGTAAAGCTGTAGGTCCCATAGTTGTCCTGGCTGTTGGGCTATTAATAAATAGTCCTTTCTGATCTAAGTCGAACTCAGATAGTAACAATAACTACACTCGTTCACCCCTCATATTCGCCCATATAGTCTTAGAAATGAATAAAAATTAATAATCAAGTTTGATTATAAATTCTGGATGAAACTAAATTTGTAAGTATTAGTAGTACTGATAAAGCTTGTCACCATTTTGACTCTCTGTGTTGACCATATGTTTTCTATTGAGCTTGCATTTTCATTATTTATCCAGAAGATATAATTTCATATTTTTCATTTTCATCCTGTAGAAAGAGCTACAATGCAAATTATGCTTTGGTAGATGAATGTAATGCACACATTACAAAGGCGTTTCTTCTGTTTTGAACATTGCCACAGTTCTCTTCAACTACGTTATGAACTGACATCATAAAATAGTAATTAATCTAATTAACAGTTTCTGATTGTGTATTGCCTTTATCGCTGAACAGTGAGTGAGTACTTCTGAGCGAACACTCCTTATCTTAGTTTAATTTTTAAGGTTGTTTAAACAATGATATTTTAAAAATACATTGATGAATAATAATGCATACATTTCACTCTAAACGTAATTGCCAACCTAATGGAGTTAAGATTCCAACATGCAGCGTGTCAATCAGCTGTTTCCAAGTAATTGAAGATAGATTGTGAACACCAGTAATATTTGAGTGCGACATATCATTGCTATTTTTGTGCATTTTATTACATTAGCAAACAATTTATTCCCTTTTCTACTGTCAGCAGTATTTTTATTAATCTGAATTTAGGTGTTTAGTAGTTATCATATTTGTCGAAATATGTAGCCATGGCAAAATTAGTTTTTACAGACAAATTAGGTGATCAATTAAATTTAATCCTTCCATCTGAGGCTTATTGTACAAACTACATGCTCCCCTGTACTGTAGGTTTTTTTTAAGACTACTAAGTGATTGGCTCATTAGAACCCTATTTTATTTTGTAAGAAGAGTTTTTGGATCAAGCTTTAGATATGGATTTTTAAGCCAAAATTTAATTTTATCTTGTGATTTCCTATTATTTATATGTTTAGTAAATTATCTATTACTTATTTATGTGTATTTATTTATTTATTGTCTTAGTACAACTACTTTTTTAGGTTATATTAATATTTTATTGGACTCTTACCTTTTTATGTATAATATGTATAGATAGATCAATGGCAGTAAACATTTTGGATACATTCTTCTTGGCCAGCTTAACTTTCTTTACATTTATGGATTTCTTAGATTTAGATTTCTTTGCGAGATCAGCTGCCATTTTCTGCTCTATCATAGCATTTCACATTTAGAATTTATCAAAGAAACTTAGAATTTATATAGAATTCTCCATTTTATGTTTGTGGAGAAAATAACAATTGGTAGTTGATTTGGGAAAAAAAAGTTTCTAACTTTAGTTGCTCTAGAATTGTTTAAAAAGTTAATTTCACTTCAATAAGAAATAGATGTTTGTGATGTACATGCAAACTAATGCTTCCGGTATTAACGTAATAGTAGAATTAAAGATATTTACTCTGATTCTATAAAGTTACCCATTCTGCAATTTGACGTTTCTAGCGGCTTAAGTTGATTGTTCAATATGCAACATTTTATACATTTTCATGAGTGATGCTGCCATGGTGACTAAGGCTTCGGACTGCAGAGTCAAAGGTTTGAATTGCCAACTCAACTTAACATCACTCGTTGAATAAGTTCATGCACAGGCCCGTGGACTGGAGGGTGAAGTTAAAAAAATAATTCAGTAAACGCAGTGCTCAATTTATTTTGCATTAGTAATCTTGATGTAGATTACTAACATATTCAACTTGGCAGTTTTAAAATCCTAATTTGCTTTGTTAGGAGGTGGATCAAGACACATTTTGGATTATAATACCATTTAAAAATATTATTGCTGTACAAAGTATGTGAATTTAAAAATAACCCGCAATGAAAATGTGTACTTATATTAGTATTTTCTATGCAAAATACCAAAAAAAGCGGTTGGAAAATTGCTTTTGCTATTGTAAGAACTCGTGACTATCCGGATCAATGTGGCAGCTAATTGATCCGTACAGTATTAATCCCGTGTACGCCAGAGTTCAAAGTTAAGAGGATGATAACCTTAAAAACTTTTTTTGTATCTAAGTTATGCGAATTAGATGCTGTCTGCACTATTATAATTAGAACTTTGTTATTATATCGATTCTTCATATAAATATGATAACCTACTGCTAAAATGTAGATTATGGAATTTACTACACTGCTAACCAGTGTGTATATTTTGTAGTCACATACATTGCTTGTTCCCACTTCCAATTCTGAAGCGTTCTTTTTTTGCATATTCACAAGAATCTAACCATTCCCTGACATGCAGTTTATCTTTTAAAGTTTAATTCTTCTTTTTCTTTTGGTTTGTGTTCTTTTTAGTATATTTTTTGTAGTCTATGTATAAACTGGCAAAATCTCATTAATCTAAATATGAATAAATATGGTAATGTCGTTAATAACGGATGCGTTAGGTTGCAATATTGACGCAGCCTGTGTAAGCCTATCTAACACGTTTGTAGTCTAATAAATAACTAAATTTCATTTTAATCTTTAATATGTCACAATGATAAATTATAACTTTGCTGAACTGGCAGCTCACTAGGTAAGTTTAAGACTGTGAAATAATTTGTTATTTTTGATTTGTGTTTCCCAAGTTCTAATCCCTTACTGAGCACTGCGTTAAGTAACATTTATTACTTCACTTATTGAATAAGGTTCCCTTACAGGCCTTGTATTGGCCATTTAAGATAGTGACAGATTTGACATTGGATAGTATAATCAAATGATTAGCTAGGCTGGGGATATTCATATTATATACATCCAAACAGAAATGTGATATATTTTAATGTATATAGTATGAATTAGATATTGCAATGAATTTGGGACGGTGACATCGGCCAAAAGTCTAAAATACTATGGCTGAGGTAAATGGTTAAAATCCATTATTTTTTTAATATTGAGGATGATTTAATATTACATTCATGAACTACAAGGGATTCCTTGCATAAAAAACCCTGTAAACATAGGTGCAAAACCTGTAAATTGTAGCTGCTAGACACCATTTTGATTTTTAATAAAAATAGCTGTTATTTCTGAATGGGTCGAGATATCTTAGTACAAATCAATAAGTATTTTAGTTTTAGCAATGTTCCAATGAGTCACATATTTTCAAAATGGTGATAGTTTAATTTTTTTAGCCAAATTGCAAGATTTTTCCAAATATTCCAAAAAATATTCAAATGCCAAAGAAATGTGATGGTTGATTGAAAAATTTATAAGAGAACAAAAATAGTTAATTTAAAAACTGAATTCAACGATATGGTAATTTTTGAAATTGGCACATTAGTAACTGAGTAATCATACTTTTACAAGATCAATGCCAGAGAATTTCTATCACATTGGTTGTCATTTGACCCAATGGCAACGGTTTTGACGTTGCTGTAGTTAAAACCACACTTTCTCTGTTGCTAGAGCACTAATTTAAAAACTAAACTTATCGTACGATTCAGTTTTTAAATTTACAATTTTTGTCTCAACATTTTTCAGCCGTCAGATTTCTTGCAATTCAGCTGAAAAAAATAAACTGCAACCATCATGAAAACATATAAGTGATTGATATTAAATTTTGTTCACTTGTTTTCATTGCTGTATGTTCCACAAATATGTACCAAATTTCATGAAGTTGCCTGAGGCCGTTTATAAATAACAGATATTTTTATTAAAAATGGCTTCGATCAGCTTCAATATACCAACATTTTACAAGAACATTTTACAAGGTTTTGGACCAACATTTACAAGAATTTTTTTGTATCGATGTAAGGGTCTATCCCTTGAAGTTAGGAACGTAATCTTGAATCACCCATTACATACATATAGTTTTATCAATGTTCCTTATCCAGATATTTATTGTGAAATTCTAGTCACCTGTTGAATTTTACTGTTCTTATTTATTATTCTATGTATTATTTTCTACAAAATATATTTTATTTAATTTGTGTATAAACTTTGTTATGGTTATTGTAATACACTATACTTCATAATGATGGTATTATTAACTAAAGTACATAAACAATACATAATCATAATGTAAATAATATTGCTCAGTGCCTATTTATATAGAGCATCTTTAAACCATTATTATTTAGTTCTAGTCATATTTGGTGTGTTATTATTATGTGATAATTTATCAAGCATATATTTTTTGTTAGATAGTTTCTATAGGCTTTGCTGTCTTAGTCAATTTTGTCAGACATAAAGTTCCTTATCTCATTTAGAATTGGATAAGAAATCAGTATATTTATTGTTATCACTTAATCTATAATTTAGTGACTAAATGAGATTTAATTACTAGCATCTTGATTTACTTATGGTGAACGACTTACTCAACTCTCGTGATGCGTATTGTAAATAGTGTATTAAACGTGTGGAGTGGTGTACATGTATTGACTGTCAACTCAACGTTAACCAAATCGTACGGCTAATTTAAATAAAGTGCCTGTTCATTTCTCTACTTTTGAACATGAAAGGAGATATAGTGTGAACCAAACCAGCTGTTGCTTTAAGAACTTTTCATTGTTTAATTTACTCGTAGAACACCGGAATGAGTGCAACACGTAAAACAAAACATATTACGATCTGTCGTTGAATTATAAAGTTACTTTACTAACTTAATAGTTTAAGTTTTTGTTTATATTATTCAATATGTTTGTATTGTTAAATAAATCTTATTCGCGTTATCATTATTGAGAATACGTGTTTTAGTTAATTTTATAATTTATGTTAAAATATTGTTCAAGATATGTTTATATTTGTCCTTTTCTAGATGTTAAGCAGTAAACCATTTTGTTTTGTTCCCTCAAAAGATTTATGTATAGATTTGGTTTTTTAATGACCTTCAAACTAAAATATCATTCAGTGACACATGTATATAAATAAATATATTTGTTTCTTACAGCCACAGCCGAGATCTTAACTAAGTTTATAGGCATAGTAAGAAAAATTGTCATGGCTTATTATCCATGCTTAATTTTGAAAAACTTTTTCCACTATTATAAAAAAAAACTCATCAATTAGGAGTTTAAAAAATATAAAAGGGATAATGTGTTTGATTTTTTCTTACCTACCCAAATAATATAGTATGATCCATAAGTAGCCTAAACAATAGAGCTGATGGATATTAGTAATCAGAATGCTTTTTTCAACATCAATACATGAATTGGTGTCATATACATACTCGTTTGTACATACATACGAGGTACGTCCAGAAAGTAAGTTCCGTTTGGTAATAAAAATAATTTGTCTACAGATACAGAAAAAATATTTATTGCACTAAAATCTACAACTCTTAAACTACTTTTCTACATAACTGCCGAAATTTTGCAGGCATTTGTCATAGCGTGGCACAAGTTTTTCTATGCCTTCTTCATAGAAGGTTGCCGCCTGTGTCTTCAACCATTTGGAAACATTTTCTTTCAGCTCTTCGTCATCGTTGAAGTGTTGACCGCCAAGGAAAGACTTCAGATGTAAGAACAGATGAAAGTCGCTAGGAGCGAGGTCAGGGCTGTACGGAGGATGGTCAAACATGTCCCAGCCAAATCCCTGTATGAGGTTTTTCGTCACATTTGCAGTGTGTGGTCGTGCATTGTCGTGAAGAAAAACAACACCTTTGGACAGAAATCCTCGGCGCTTATTCTGTATTGCGCGGTGCAATTTCCTCAGTGTCTCACAGTAAACTTCTGCATTGATTGTTTGACCTCGCGGTAAGAAATCAATCAGTAAGATGCCTTTCCTGTCCCAAAACGCTGTGCACATGATTTTTCGAGGTGTCAAGATTTGTTTCGGCTTAACCTTTGCTGGAGATGAAGTGTGTCTCCATTCCATTGATTGCCGCTTAGTTTCTGGGGTGTCATAAGAAACCCAAGTTTCATCTCCTGTGACTATCTGTGACAGAAAATCTTCACCGCCTTCATCATAACGGTTCAAAAACTGAAGTGCACTACCCATCCGTTGTGTTTTGTGTTGCTCAGTAAGAATTTTCGGTACCCAACGTGAGCAAAGTTTTCGAAATTTCAGTTTTTCGGTAACAATTTCATGAATTAATGATCGTGAGATTTGGGGGGAATTCCATAGCGAGAGCACTCATTGTAAACTTACGGTTTTCCTTGATCTTCTCATCAATCGGGTAGTGAACCAGGTTCTTCTGTAATCAAAGATGGACGCCCACTTCGTTCTTCATCATGCACTTCATTACGTCCTTCATTAAACTGTCGGACCCATCTTCTCACCATTGAATCACTCATCGCATTTTGTCCGTAAACCTCGCAAATTTGCCGATAAATGTCAATCGGTTTCACTTTCTTAGCATTCAGAAAACGAATCACAGATCTGAATTTTCACAAGCGGGCGGGATTTTCGATCAACACCGACATTTAAACAAGCACAACAAAGCGTACGAGACTGACAGCGATCTCAAAATGGCGCACGTTTCTTCTCCTTGATACAGAGCGTCTGCCGCGCATGCGCGGAACTTGCGATCGCAGCGCTGCAGCGGATATAAATGGAAACGGAA
>JAQJVL010004777.1:0-41359 GCA_035578905.1 Stictocephala bisonia
CCAAAATTGGAAAATCAATAACACCCTGTTTATTCATTATTAACTGTCCGATTTCGCTCAAATTTGGTACACGTGTACAGATACGCATGCCATACAATATAAACCGTTTGTATTATGTATATGTCGTCTCTGGACTTATCTTTACCCCTACCACTCCGGATCTAGTTTCGTTATTTACCGTCCGATTTCGCTCAAATTTGGTACACGTGTACAGATACGCATGCAATACAATATAGCTAGGCTAAAAGTGCATTTTATATAGTATAACAAGGCTAATAGTGTATTTTATATAGTACAAAAAGGGAATTTGAGGGAATACTACAACTCTGTTGTAGCAGTACACTCGGCAGTACAACGGCTGCACCACCTGCGCATCCGGCAGGTGGTGCATCCGCCATCTGTTATTTATGATCTCTGTTTACGGTATTAAACTAACACTAATACATTTGTTCTATGTGGTGTTTGTAATGTTTTAGTGGTGGGGGTAGGTTTGGTGGGGGTAGAGTGGTGGGGGAAAAGTCGAGTCCCTAGCGGACATGCTGGCGCTACATCACTTCGCGTCCGGCTGTTAAGCAGTGCACACCACGCTCCTATTACAACAACAAGAAGAAATAAATGGACTCTCCAGTACAAGATGATACAGTTTCTTCATCAACACACTATAGCACAAATAACATTTCTCATGTACCAGTTATAGATGAACGGGAAATTCAAGTACAAGAGGTGAGTAGCACTACATCTTCAGATATTGAAGCAATTTTGCTATCACTAATTGGAGATTAAGAAAACAATGAAGTGTTTGCAACAACGAATAGCAACAACAACTATCGTTCAGACTTGGAATATGTACCACCACCACCACAAACAACATCGATGAGAAGAGGGACTGAAGTAGTAGTAGAAAAAGAGAGAAACAAAATTTGAAAATTACAAAAACATTATTCCGTATTTATTGTTTCCAGTGTTGCCAACCTAAAAAAATTCCCTCACAAAAATTCCCTCACTACAAAATTTCCCACACACACACACACACACACACAGATCTTGTACGAGTTATTGTTTTCGTTACAATACTATTTGTTGTTGATTACAAAGTTTTGTTATTCAAAACGAATACAGATCTTGTACGAATCGTATTCGTTTTTGAGTAACCAATTTTGTAATCAACAACAAAAAATAGTGTTGTAACGAAAACAATAATTCGTACAAGATCTCTTTTTTAAAACTTACTTTGGATGACCTTGAACTTTAAATCGTGACGTCATCAATTCCCGTCCCCGTGACGTCCTCAGCCACGTCACACTCTAATATGACGCAGGCCAACTTATCTTTAAATTTTTGACAGTTTGGTGATTGCCCCAGCAGCCCTAGTTTCACACTACTCTGGCTCCCTCAGTATTTCCTTAAATGATGATATTATATGATGATGATAATTGATCTAAATTCCCTTTATAAACTTGATTTGAGGTAACAGTTTACAAACATTTGGAATAGGTTTAAAAGACAGTGAGCTCACACGCCTGTGTAATATGGTCCCAGATTAGTTTATTATATTTATTAAACGGGTTTATGTGTTATTACATCTTAAGTGGTGTAAATTAATACTACTGACAGTACACGTTGAAGCATTAAAAATGTAAAATATTGACAATGACCTAAATTAGTAAATTTAGATTTTAAGTAATTTTAGAATACTCTAAAGCAAATTTCAAATAATTCAAGAAATTAAACAAAATATACGAAAATTGAGATAAATACTCATAAATGATGACAATTTCAATAAAAATTACAGTTAATCATTCTAAAGGCATTGAATTTAAAACTAGATGTACGCCAATAATCAGTTGATATGAGGGGTGTGACAATGTTGTTTAAGGGTTTAATACTGCGAGTTAAGGACGATTTTACTCTGGCGCTATGTTAAGGACGTAACTGGGGTTGGCCTTCCCTGCAGAACTTGTTTCACACATTCTGTTCTTATATAGCCAAGATATTGTATGCCATCTCAGTTTCAGAGATACCACGAGGATGCAATATCAGTAGGGAAAAGATGTTGGTAATGCCGCCAAAAAAGGGGATTTCTGCGTCAAATTGACCTTTGGACCCACTTTCCTGGCCTCTGATTGGTCGAGAGCGGTCACGTGACTTTTCCAAGATGGCGGCGCCCATTTCCCACCAAATTTCCTAACTTAACCTAACCTCACTTTTCCTAACCTCAAATTTCCATTTCCCGCCAAATTTCCTAACCTCAAATTTCCCTCAAATTCCCAAATTTCCCTCACATTACCCACATTTCCCCCAAAATTTCTCACACATTTCCCTCACATTACCCAATTTCCCTCCTATTACCCAATTTCCCTCACATTACCCACATTTCCCCCCCAAATTACCCTCACATTTCCCCCCAAATTACCCGATTTCCCTCACATTACCCACATTTCTCCCTAAATTCCCTTGTTATACTATATAAGATACACTTTTTGTCCAATATGGCGTCTTTCCCACCCAAAATTCCCTTCCGAAAATTCCCTCATCCAATATGGCGGACTTTACACTATAATAAATGTAAAAAGATGACAACCGGATCCAATATGGCGTCTTTCCCTCCCAAAATTCCTGCCAAAAATTCCTCATCCAATATGGCGGACTTTACACTATAATAAATGTAAAAAGATGACAACCGGATCCAATATGGCGGCCATTTACATATGTACTATATAAAATGCTTTCGTGTACTTCCGGCGACCGTCGGCTACCTTCGTACGCTCTTAGCCTATGATGCACACGTCGTCTGCTGGTCTGGCGCACATACGCGTTGTTACTCTACTCATATATACACTACTCCATATACTCTATGTGCTCGACCCGATCGCAGCGCACCTAGCAGCATCAGCTGTTCTCAACACGATCTTAGCACTCCTAGCGGCAAAACTTAGCACATCCTTTCGGAAATATGGCGCCTTCGGAAGGGAAGTCCCCATGGGAAAATTCCCTCCCTCAAATTCCCTCGGTATACTATACAAAATGCACTCTTAACCTTTCCCATCTCATACTATATAAAATGCAAAAGATAGTGGCCATTTACATATGTACTATATAAAATGCTTTCGTGTACTTCCAGTGACCGTCGGCTACCTTCGTACACGTCGTCTGCTGGTCTGGTGCACACCCAAATGCCACGCTCTGATTGGTTACCTCCCTACTTTACAAGTAATCTTTCTCACACGTACTGTTAGACTACTTATTTAATTTAATTTTTCTCAAATTTTAATAAATACACTGTTAATATACGCTCTTACCTTCGGACACTCATCCATGGCTTCCTACACTGTTACCTATACTTATCTATCGAATCACAGATCATCCTCAAGCCCCTACTTAACACTCTAGACAACCCGCAATACACGTTTTTAATTAATTATTTATTCAAAAGTGAAGGGACAATTCTTTTTATTTAATCTGTTTATAATTTGTAATACACTGTTATTCTATCCATTTTAATTAAATTTTTCTCAAATTTTAACAAATACACAGATAACATACTCTCTTAGCTTTGGGTACTCATCCAAGGCTTCCTACACTGTTACCTACCTATACTTATCTATCGAATCACAGATCATCCTCAAGCCCCTACTTAACACTCTAGGCAACCCGCAATACACGTTTTTAATTAATTATTTATTCAAAATGAAGGAGCAATTCTTTTTATTTAATCTGTTTATAATTTGTAATACACTGTTATCCTATCCATTTTAATTAATTTTTTATTTTATATTAAATACTCTGTTAACATGCGCTCTTACCTTCAACTACCATCTACTTCTGGATACCTTCGTATTAACCTGGCATCCTCTAAACCTAACACGCTAGCTTAATGCTCTTACCCTAGAGCCCTCATGCCTAACTGTACTTACAAAGTCTACTCGGGCTTTATCGGTCCGTTATTGGTCACAAGCTTCACATTTTCTTTCATTAACTATAACAATTTCCTATTTTCACTCACCTTTGCGTGCATGTACATCTTACCTAGGTTACATTACTTACTCTCGGCTACGTTTATTATCAATTCTGTGGACTCAAATACCTCACTTCCCATCCAAAACACATCAGTTCCACTACACCTAGCCTCACTTCCTCTCCACAAACATTCCTTCCTTTGTACCGACACTCAAGGACTAATTCACTACCATTTCACAACCCATACCTCATTGCCTCTGCTCGGTGCACCGACAGTACATTCAGTTCTCGCACAACACAGGCTGCACAGGCTGACCTCAATATTTTTTTTGTATTTTAATTGGCACCAGATGGACCGCATATCAACCACATGTTAACCCTAGAGGTCAAGTTTAGTGATATCAAACAACATTCAATGCATTTCCTCACAGATAGCCCTAGAATCCGACAATATCTCATCTATTATTAAACAAAACGAAAGAATTATTGGTATTATAGTCCCACAAACACCATGTATTTGAATCATCTCTTCTTTGTTTGATGTTTTCAGTTGTTAAGTATCTTTCAGGGCTTCAAGTTTGTTATTTTAATAGACTTTCTATAAAATGAGTGAATGCCCCTTGTTATTACAAATGAAAATAATTGCAAAAATGTTTAAAGACCATCACAAACAAATATCATTGCTACAAAGACTCAATAATCTACAGATATTAATTCAATTAACCATTAATTAACCATTTAAACATCTTAAATATTTAGACTTCCACCTTAGATTTTCAAGTATCTTACAAATGTTAATGGAAATAATTTATACCTAATTCCTGAACAGCTTACAACATTAAAGGTTTTTTCATAATAATATGCAAAAGTTTACCTTTTAATAAACTATGCAGGCTTAACCAGACCTAAGTCAGTACAAGAACTACCAACATAGTAGTCTCCAAACCCCTTAAAATTTAGTTTAAATGTCCATAAATAGGGATATTTGTGTACAAAATATGTTATAATTCCCTAAACGCATTAAAATGCAGTGTCATAACAATGATATTTGTCCTAAACATTAAAAATTCCTTTAAAATACTCTTATAGAAACCTTTATAAACTTAGTTTGAGCTCAAAACAACGTACAAAACTGATGTAACACTTGTAAATTAATTGTTTAACCTACATAATTATTTAGTTGACTTCAATCAGTTGGCAAAGTGTAAGTAGCCAATAGGAATAAATTCTCTGTAATGTTCACATTTTAAGCTTGATTTTAACAAAACCTGGTGCTATTGATTATTTGCGTACTAAACAAATAATCGAATAGTTAGTTGAAATGTGTCTATTGTAGAAAAATTGGTATTAACAGTAAGAAAGTTTGGTTTCTTTTGACTATAATATACTCGATCAGAAAATGTATATACACCACTCCCAAAGACCCAAACACATGGAGAACCTAGAACACACAACACCCTTGATAGATCACCGTCCTATTCATCACATAAGGCCCTTGTTTGTCCACCCAGCTATTCTATGAAATTAAGTGGCAGAGAGGGCTTTATAGCCCTAAATTCACCTTATAAAGTAACAATAAAGTAGTTTTCATTTAATTTCCATCCAAAATACATATACAAACTACCTACCAAGCACTAATACCCTTCTATCCAGTAGTAAGACTCATGATTTACCCTACACACAGGCATCTTTACAGACCACATACCATACTGACACATAATACATTTGACAGACTCTACCTACTTAACATAAAAGACTTACCATACACTCTACATATAAGACGTTTGATTATCCACTCACATACTCAATACACACAAAACACTTGTTTGATCACACAACAATTTAACAAACACAACTGTCGATTGACACTCCACCTTCCCAAAGCATAAGACTTTTGAAAGACCACCTACCAAAGATACAAAAATCATGATAAACAAACTACACACTCTGCAGACATGACTTAATATACCATCATACTACCATGAAAATAGTCCTATTGACATACCACTACCTATCCAATATACGTAACACACACCGTACATACAAGACTTATGTTTACCCACCCACATACTAATCAAACAAGACTCATGATTGACCATTCATCTCCGTAACATTCATGGATGACCACCTACCAAACATACATACCACACACCATAAAATCATGACTTAACAATCCACCAACCTACTCATCACACAAAACCTCTGATAGATCATCCACCTAACCTTTACATAAAACCTTTAAATGACTCACAATCCTAACATTCATGAACATCCATCCTCCTAAACATACAACTTAACCACCCACAAAAACAAGACTTTATGTATAACCACCTATTTAACATACGTACCACACACCATAAAACCATGACTTAACAGTCCACCAACCTACTCAACACTGTACCTCCGATATATCACCTAACTTATAAACTTATAAATAAACTCCATTACATTTGACCTTTGATTGCTCATCTACCTATCCAACACACATGTACAAGACACCTACCAAGCTCCATAACCCTACCTATCCATTAGTAAGACTCTCCTACCCACTTAGCCAACACACAGCTATCTTTACAGACCAACTACCCTCCCAACCAATTTAACAAACACAACTGTCGATTGACACTCCACCTTCCCAAAGCATAAGACTTTTGAAAGACCACCTACCAATGATACAAAAATCATGATAAACAAACTACACACTCTGCAAACATGACTTAATATACCATCATACTACCATGAAAATAGTCCTATTGACATACCCCTACCTATCCAATATACGTACCACACACCGTACATACAAGACTTATGTTTACCCACCCACATTCTAATCAAACAAGACTCATGATTGACCATTCATTTCCGTAACATTCATGGATGACCACCTACCAAACATACATACCACACACCATAAAATCATGACTTAACAATCCACCAACCTACTTATCACACAAAACCTCTGATAGATAATCCACCTAACCTTTACATAAAACCTTTGATTGACTCACAATCCTAACATTCATGAACATCCATCCTCCTAAACATACAACTTAACCACCCACAAAAACAAGACTTTATGTATAACCACCTATTTAACATACGTACACACACTATAAAACCATGACTTAACAGTCCACCAACCTACTCAACACTGTACCTCCGATATATCACCTAACTTATAAACTTATAAATAAACTCCATTACATTTGACCTTTGATTGCTCATCTACCTATCCAACACACATGTACAAGACACCTACCAAGCTCCATAACCCTACCTATCCATTAGTAAGGCTCTCCTACCCACTTAGCCAACACACAGCTATCTTTACAGACCAACTACCCTCCCAACCAATTTAACAAACACAACTGTCGATTGACACTCCACCTTCCCAAAGCATAAGACTTTTGAAAGACCACCTACCAAAGATACAAAAATCATGATAAACAAACTACACACTCTGCAGACATGACTTAATATACCATCATACTACCATGAAAATAGTCCTATTGACATACCCCTACCTATCCAATATACGTACCACACACCGTACATACAAGACTGATGTTTACCCACCCACATACTAATCAAACAAGACTCATGATTGACCATTCATCTCCGTAACATTCATGGATGACCACCTACCAAACATACATACTACACACCATAAAATCATGACTTAACAATCCATCAACCTACTCAACACCTCTGATAGATAATCCACCTAACCACTACATAAAACCTTTGAATGACACTCAACATTCATGGATGATCTACCTACCAAACATACGAATTGACCACATTACCAAAGCATATGAAGGACCACGTACCATACATACGTACCACACACCATAAAATAATGACTTAACAGTCCAACCGCCTACCCAACACACAACACCTCTGATAGATAATCCACCTAACCATTACATAAAACCTTTGATTGACACTCAACATTCATGGATGACCTACCTACCAAACATACGAATTGACCACATTACCAAAGCATATGTAGGACCACCTACCAAACATACGTACCACACACCATAAAATCATGACTTAACAGTCCACCCCCCTACCTCTGCACACACAATTCCTTAGGACACACCCTACACCCACCACTCATCCTACAGACAAAACTCCTAGAGAACTACCCATCCACCATAAAAACACTATTGCTTCATATAATCATGTTTTAAAATAACATTATTACACTGTAAGATAGGTTTAATATAGCTAAAGACCTAAAGTGTTACCTAAAATTCTGTTTTCTCTAGAAATATGAGAGCCGTTGGTGGAAAACATCCAAACTAAACATAGAAAATAAGAATCAGCTAGTAGTTTCATAGAAATTCTGCTATACAACTAAAAAATATGAGAAAAACTTAGGTTTAAAAACAATGAACATAGAAAAAGTTAGGTTTAAAAACAATGAACATAGAAAAAGTTAGGTTTAAAAACAATGAACATAGACAAAGTTAGGTTTAAAAACAATGAACATAGACAAAGTTAGGTTAAAAAAAACGAACATAGACAAAGTTAGGTTAAAAAAATTAACATAGAAAAAGTTAGGTTTAAAAAAAATGAACACAGAAAAAGTTAGGTTAACAAACATCTGAAAAAATCAGTTAAAATTAACCAAACTAAAAAGTAGGACATTTTTGACTTTTGTTAATTTTAACAACTTTTCGGAAAAGTAAGGATAGCAATCAACCTTTCGGTTGTTTGCTAGACTTACTTTTCTGATGTTTGCTAACCTAACTTTTTCTGTGTTCATTTTTTTAAACCTAACTTTTTCTATGTTAATTTTTTTAACCTAACTTTTTTTATGTTCGTTTTTTTAACCTAACTTTGTCTATGTTCATTGTTTTTAAACCTAACTTTGTCTATGTTCATTGTTTTTAAACCTAACTTTTTCTATGTTCATTGTTTTTAAACCTAACTTTTTCTATGTTCATTGTTTTTAAACCTAACTTTTTCTCATATTTTTTAGTTGTATAGCAGAATTTCTATGAAACTACTAGCTGATTCTTATTTTCTATGTTTAGTTTGGATGTTTTCCACCAACGGCTCTCATATTTCTAGAGAAAACAGAATTTTAGGTAACACTTTAGGTCTTTAGCTATATTAAACCTATCTTACAGTGTAATAATGTTATTTTAAAACATGATTATATGAAGCAATAGTGTTTTTATGGTAGAAGGGTAGTTCTCTAGGAGTTTTGTCTGTAGGATGAGTGGTATGTGTAGGGTGTGTCCTAAGGAATTGTGTGTGCAGAGGTAGGCGGGTGGACTGTTAAGTCATGATTTTATGGTGTGTAGTACGTATGTATGGTAGGTGGTCCTTCATATGCTTTGGTAATGTGGTCAATTCGTATGTTTGGTAGGTAGATCATCCATGAATGTTGAGTGTCAATCAAAGGTTTTATGTAGTGGTTAGGTGGATTATCTATCAGAGGTGTTGAGTAGGTTGATGGATTGTTAAGTCATGATTTTATGGTGTGTGGTATGTATGTTTGGTAGGTGGTCATCCATGAATGTTACGGAGATGAATGGTCAATCATGAGTCTTGTTTGATTAGTATGTGGGTGGGTAAACATAAGTCTTGTATGTACGGTGTGTGGTACGTATACAAGTATGTACGTGTGATAGGTAGGGGTATGTCAATAGGACTATTTTCATGGTAGTATGATGGTATATTAAGATGACGTAAGTCTTGTATGTACGTGTGATAGGTAGGGGTATGTCAATAGGACTATTTTCATGGTAGTATGATGGTATATTAAGTCATGTCTGCAGAGTGTGTAGTTTGTTTATCATGATTTTTGTATCTTTGGTAGGTGGTCTTTCAAAAGTCTTATGCTTTGGGAAGGTGGAGTGTCAATCGACAGTTGTGTTTGTTAAATTGGTTGGGAGGGTAGTTGGTCTGTAAAGATAGCTGTGTGTTGGCTAAGTGGGTAGGAGAGTCTTACTAATGGATAGGTAGGGTTATGGAGCTTGGTAGGTGTCTTGTACATGTGTGTTGGATAGGTAGATGAGCAATCAAAGGTCAAATGTAATGGAGTTTATTTATAAGTTTATAAGTTAGGTGATATATCGGAGGTACAGTGTTGAGTAGGTTGGTGGACTGTTAAGTCATGGTTTTATGGTGTGTGGTACGTATGTTAAATAGGTGGTTATACATAAAGTCTTGTTTTTGTGGGTGGTTAAGTTGTATGTTTAGGAGGATGGATGCTCATGAATGTTAGGATTGTGAGTCATTTAAAGGTTTTATGTAAAGGTTAGGTGGATGATCTATCAGAGGTTTTGTGTGATGAGTAGGTTGGTGGATTGTTAAGTCATGATTTTATGGTGTGTGGTATGTATGTTTGGTAGGTGGTCATCCATGAATGTTACGGAGATGAATGGTCAATCATGAGTCTTGTTTGATTAGTATGTGGGTAGGTAAACATAAGTCTTGTATGTACGGTGTGTGGTACGTATATTGGATAGGTAGGGGTATGTCAATAGGACTATTTTCATGGTAGTATGATGGTATATTAAGTCATGTCTGCAGAGTGTGTAGTTTGTTTATCATGATTTTTGTATCTTTGGTAGGTGGTCTTTCAAAAGTCTTATGCTTTGGGAAGGTGGAGTGTCAATCGACAGTTGTGTTTGTTAAATTGTTGTGTGATCAAACAAGTGTTTTGTGTGTATTGAGTATGTGAGTGGATAATCAAACGTCTTATATGTAGAGTGTATGGTAAGTCTTTTATGTTAAGTAGGTAGAGTCTGTCAAATGTATTATGTGTCGGTATGGTATGTGGTCTGTAAAGATGCCTGTGTGTAGGGTAAATCATGAGTCTTACTACTGGATAGAAGGGTATTAGTGCTTGGTAGGTAGTTTGTATATGTATTTTGGATGGAAATTAAATGAAAACTACTTTATTGTTACTTTATAAGGTGAATTTAGGGCTATAAAGCCCTCTCTGCCACTTAATTTCATAGAATAGGTGGGTGGACAAACAAGGGCCTTATGTGATGAATAGGACGGTTATCTATCAAGGGTGTTGTGTGTTCTAGGTTCTCCATGTGTTTGGGTCTTTGGGAGTGGTGTATATACATTTTCTGATCGAGTATATTATATTCAAAAGAAACCAAACTTTCTTACTGTTAATACCAAAGTTTCTACAATAGACACATTTCAACTAACTATTCGTTTATTTGTTTAGTACGCAAATAATCAATAGCACCAGGTTTTGTTAAAATCAAGCTTAAAATGTGAACATTACAGAGAATTTATTCCTATTGGCTACTTACACTTTGCCAACTGATTGAAGTCAACTAAATAATTATGTAGGTTAAACAATTAATTTACAAGTGTTACATCAGTTTTGTACGTTGTTTTGAGCTCAAACTAAGTTTATAAAGGTTTCTATAAGAGTATTGTAAAGGAATTTTTAATGTTTAGGACAAATATCGTTGTTATGACACTGCATTTTAATGCGTTTAGGGAATTATAACATATTTTGTACACAAATATCCCTATTTATGGACATTTAAACTAAATTTTAAGGGGTTTGGAGACTACTATGTTGGTAGTTCTTGTACTGACTTAGGTCTGGTTAAGCCTGCATAGTTTATTAAAAGGTAAACTTTTGCATATTATTATGAAAAAACCTTTAATGTTGTAAGCTGTTCAGGAATTAGGTATAAATTATTTCCATTAACATTTGTAAGATACTTGAAAATCTAAGGTGGAAGTCTAAATATTTAAGATGTTTAAATGGTTAATTAATGGTTAATTGAATTAATATCTGTAGATTATTGAGTCTTTGTAGCAATGATATTTGTTTGTGATGGTCTTTAAACATTTTTGCAATTATTTTCATTTGTAATAACAAGGGGCATTCACTCATTTTATAGAAAGTCTATTAAAATAACAAACTTGAAGCCCTGAAAGATACTTAACAACTGAAAACATCAAACAAAGAAGAGATGATTCAAATACATGGTGTTTGTGGGACTATAATACCAATAATTCTTTCGTTTTGTTTAATAATAGATGAGATATTGTCGGATTCTAGGGCTATCTGTGAGGAAATGCATTGAATGTTGTTTGATATCACTAAACTTGACCTCTAGGGTTAACATGTGGTTGATATGCGGTCCATCTGGTGCCAATTAAAATAGAAAAAAATATTGAGGTCAGCCTGTGCAGCCTGTGTTGTGCGAGAACTGAATGTACTGTCGGTGCACCGAGCAGAGGCAATGAGGTATGGGTTGTGAAATGGTAGTGAATTAGTCCTTGAGTGTCGGTACAAAGGAAGGAATGTTTGTTGAGAGGAAGTGAGGCTAGGTGTAGTGGAACTGATGTGTTTTGGATGGGAAGTGAGGTATTTGAGTCCACAGAATTGATAATAAACGTAGCCGAGAGTAAGTAATGTAACCTAGGTAAGATGTACATGCACGCAAAGGTGAGTGAAAATAGGAAATTGTTATAGTTAATGAAAGAAAATGTGAAGCTTGTGACCAATAACGGACCGATAAAGCCCGAGTAGACTTTGTAAGTACAGTTAGGCATGAGGGCTCTAGGGTAAGAGCATTAAGCTAGCGTGTTAGGTTTAGAGGATGCCAGGTTAATACGAAGGTATCCAGAAGTAGATGGTAGTTGAAGGTAAGAGCGCATGTTAACAGAGTATTTAATATAAAATAAAAAATTAATTAAAATGGATAGGATAACAGTGTATTACAAATTATAAAAAGATTAAATAAAAAGAATTGCTCCTTCA
Source organism: Stictocephala bisonia (assembly GCA_035578905.1). NCBI lineage: Eukaryota > Metazoa > Arthropoda > Insecta > Hemiptera > Membracidae > Stictocephala > Stictocephala bisonia. The sequence goes on from JAQJVL010004777.1 coordinate 12,725, forward strand.
TTTTGAATAAATAATTAATTAAAAACGTGTATTGCGGGTTGCCTAGAGTGTTAAGTAGGGGCTTGAGGATGATCTGTGATTCGATAGATAAGTATAGGTAGGTAACAGTGTAGGAAGCCTTGGATGAGTACCCAAAGCTAAGAGCGTATGTTATCTGTGTATTTGTTAAAATTTGAGAAAAATTTAATTAAAATGGATAGAATAACAGTGTATTACAAATTATAAACAGATTAAATAAAAAGAATTGTCTCTTCACTTTTGAATAAATAATTAATTAAAAACGTGTATTGCGGGTTGTCTAGAGTGTTAAGTAGGGGCTTGAGGATGATCTGTGATTCGATAGATAAGTATAGGTAACAGTGTAGGAAGCCATGGATGAGTGTCCGAAGGTAAGAGCGTATATTAACAGTGTATTTATTAAAATTTGAGAAAAATTAAATTAAATAAGTAGTCTAACAGTACGTGTGAGAAAGATTACTTGTAAAGTAGGGAGGTAACCAATCAGAGCGTGGCATTTGGGTGTGCACCAGACCAGCAGATGACGTGTACGAAGGTAGCCGACGGTCGCCGGAAGTACACGAAAGCATTTTATATAGTACATATGTAAATGGCCACTATCTTTTGCATTTTATATAGTATGAGATGGGAAAGGTTAAGAGTGCATTTTGTATAGTATACCGAGGGAATTTGAGGGAGGGAATTCTCCCACGGGGACTTCCCTTCCGAAGGCGCCATATTTCCGAAAGGATGTGCTAAGTTTTGCCGCTAGGAGTGCTAAGATCGTGTTGAGAACAGCTGATGCTGCTAGGTGCGCTGCGATCGGGTCGAGCACATAGAGTATATGGAGTTGTGTATATATGAGTAGAGTAACAACGCGCATGTGCGCCCGACCAGCAGACGACGTGTGAATCATAGGCTAAGAGCATACGAAGGTAGCCGACGGTCGCCGGAAGTACACGAAAGCATTTTATATAGAACATATGTAAATGGCCGCCATATTGGATCCGGTTGTCATCTTTTTACATTTATAATAGTGTAAAGTCCGCCATATTGGATGAGGAATTTTTGGCAGGAATTTTGGGAGGGAAAGACGCCATCTTGGATCCGGTTGTCATCTTTTTACATTTATTATAGTGTAAAGTCCGCCATATTGGATGAGGGAATTTTGGGAAGGGAATTTTGGGTGGGAAAGACGCCATATTGGACAAAAAGTGTATCTTATATAGTATAACAAGGGAATTTGGGGAGAAATGTGGGTAATGTGAGGGAAATCGGGTAATTTGGGGGGAAATGTGAGGGTAATTTGGGGGGAAATGTGGGTAATGTGAGGGAAATTGGGTAATGTGAGGGAAATGTGTGGGAAATTTGGGGGGAAATGTGGGTAATGTGAGGGAAATTTGGGAATTTGAGGGAAATTTGAGATTAGGAAATTCGGCGGGAAATGGAAATTTGAGGTTAGGAAAAGTGAGGTTAGGTTAGGTTAGGTTAGGAAATTAGGTGGGAAATGGGCGCCGCCATCTTGGAAAAGTCACGTGACCGCTCTCGACCAATCAGAGGTCAGGAAAGTGGGTCCAAAGGTCAATTTGACGCAGAAATCCCCTTTTTTGGCGGCATTACCAACATCTTTTCCCTACTAATATCACAGTACGGGCCGAGAGTTCGGCGAAGAAAATATTATAAACTAGCTGTACCCGCCCGCTTTTCTTGTCATAATATTGAGTTTGATTATATAATTAAAATATGCATCAAGCATTCAATTTACACTATATCCAACTTATATCCAATTTATAAAAGCTGATGCTAAGTATAATTTACTACTTTACTCAAAAATTTTGAATTTTAAAAGTTTTTTTATTATTTATAATTTTAAAATTAATCATATTGTGTGCAATAAATATTTTATATTTATATTCAAAAACTACTCAATAAATGCCTGAATATGTCACTGTGCTGACGAAACGCGTCGCTAATTCAATAGCGATAAGGAACGCCAGAGGGTACGTTTAATATTATTAAAAGTTTAGCCTGCGACAATTTTATTGAATTTGTTTTTATTTAACAGCTGTTTATTAAATACAACAGTCAATTGACGTAACTCCATAAGAATACCATAGGAATTTTGGAGGTCAGTCTTAAACTCTGATTCTTGATATCGGAGAGGAAAATCCTTTCTTAGTGAGCCTCTAGGGGCCAAGATAAACATACGTACATCATTTCAAGTTAGTCGGACGTATAGTTTTGGAGAAATAGTGATGAGTGGTAAATGGATTTTATATATTTTAGTTACAGGCGATTTTTTAAGTACATTTTTAGTTACAGCGATGAGTGAGTCAATGGTATTTGATTTTTATAGGTATAGATAACACTTTGACGTGGTCGTTGCTGGACACATTAGTTTTTAGTAGTAATTATCGCATTACATTTATTAGTAAGTAACAACTCCGTCACTCTCTACGCTTGAGTCACCTCACTCATTTAAACTGCACAGGGTGCTAAGTTTGGTCCATGAATAAGATGAAAAGAGTTTTAATTAAGTTTTATTAAACATTGATTAATATTTTCCTAAATTTATTTTATTGGTACGATTAAAACAAAAAAAAAAAAAAAAATCAGCAATACAAAGCTTGACCATTTAAGCCTAACTCAGATTGATCAGGTTCAGAAGTATTTGTAAACAGAGCTATGAAATACAATTTTTACAACATGACTTTTACAATTGAGCTTAAGTCAGGGTTTATTTAGAATGTATACACATATAATGATGCACTGTTTTGTTTATTCATACAATAACGTCAAAGTAGTATCAAGGAAAATTACCAAGTATTATTCGTCCTAAATATTTGAAGCCGTAAAAGTATCTGAGAAAGTGGCTGAGATATATCAATTAGGAATTAATATATTATAAACTAACATTTCAATTCTGGTATGAAATAATTATTCGACCCGCCCACCCATACACATACAGTGGTATTGACCAACCCGCCCTCCCATACACGTACGGTGGTATTGACCCAGGCACTCTCCTATACACGTACGGTGGTGATGTTCAACCCACCCTCCCATTCATATACGGTTGTATTGATCCACATGTCCACCCATACACGTGCAGTTGTATTGACCAACCCACCCACCCATAAACGTACGGTGGTGATGATCAACCCACCCTCCCATTCACATACTGATGTATTGATCCACATGATCACCCATACACGTACAGTGGTATTGATTTACCCACCCACCCATTCACATACAGTTGTATTGAATATTGGCATTCAATATTCATAAAAATATTGGCAAACTTGAAACTGCCAAATAATTAATGAAATGTATTGATCAGATGAAATATATACTTGATAAATTCCAGCTTTATGTTTTATAAATGTATATAGATCAAGAACGAAAGCACTTGTAAACTTCAGAGAGGAACTTACAAACTTAAAATCCTGACTGTTTTTTACGTATTTAAAAAACCAAAGAATTTCAATCCACTACTACTTACAATTACAGAATAGTATGTATTTAAAAACTATATCCCGTATACTTTGACGGTGTTCTGTGTACTTTCAGCAAATACGATATCCTGAATAAAGTGTTAATTTTTTTTTATAAAAGAGCATCAAGATATCTTTCATAATAGGAAACTGTTTGATTCCCAAAAACGGTTGTTTAGTTTAGTCATGAATATTTGTATTTATTTTCATTGATTGATGTGAGTTTGATTCTTAGTAGATTATTGTTGCTGTTATGACGAATCAATCTATCATACTTTTAATCATATCAATAATCATTTGTACATAGAGTTTAATTTTTTCTGATATTCATTTATGTATGATGACATGAATACAATCTTGTTAAATAAATTGTCTGTTTAAATTATCAGTCAGCAAGATATATATTTCTTATATTTATTGCTGACTGGATATCATCCTGGCCATATATCTGGTTCTATAAATTAATTGTAATATATGGAAACTTAGTTCTATTTGCATAAATTCATGTTAATGTTCCATCCGTTCAATAAAGTATTTTCTCGACAATATTATTTGAAATATCGTATGTTGGGTAGATGTAATACCATATTACGAACTATTGTTATAAGATTGTAAAACCGAATGTATTGATATATTTAAAAATGCTAAATTTAAATTAAAACGATACAAGTTATAATTCAGATTAATGATTATCAAAATAATGATTCCAGCAATTCCCCAAAGAGAAAAAATTAAAACTGTACGCCAAAATCTACATAGTTTTAGGGTTTACAGTTATGACATTTTCATAACATGGTTCATATAGGTAGGCCTAATTTGGATGGTTAGAAAACATGAACCTGTTTTGATGAAATTGTTTAAGTGGACATAAAAGTATTTACATTGAGTTCATATTGGTATATTGTTGCCAACTTATGGTATTAAAATTGTTTAATATCTTTTCTGTTAGTTCGTAAATACCTTACAGTGCTAAAAATTGCAGTCCCTCGTATGAATTAATAAATTATAAATCTTTAGATTAGTAAGTGTTATCGTTTTACTTAATTGTTACTATTGTTACCTACTATTGTTCATATTGTCTTTTTATTGTTGCTGAATAGATTAGGTTTATTAATGTTAATGAAATATATACAGGGTTGAAAAAAATATAAAACGCTTCCAAAACAATGTTATTTTGTTCCATTTATAATTGTATAGTTTAATTCTTAAAAATAATTGTGTTACATAAATTATATTTTTATTAGAATAATTTAATTTAAACCGCTACATAGCAGAGAAATATTGTTCAAATAAGTTACTTCAAAATTCAAATGACCACTATTTTGGAAATGATAAACCTTTCGAAGTCCGGTTTGAGGACTTGAACCTTGTCTCTTGAATAGACCTTTCATTTGATTTCAAACTCGACCTAGGCTTACATTGAAGATTTCTGTTCAACTTCCCGTGGGTTATCCCCCTGAAATGATGAAATATCATTAGTAAAAAAGTGTTCTTTGTAACCATGATGATATACATCATTCCACTTTTATATGTGAAGTTATACAAAAGTTGTGAAAGTATTTATATATTTGTTCCAACTTGTATATTACTTGTTATGGTTTGTTCACAAATGGACTCACTTCGTACGTGTATGATAAAGGTGCTATTACCACAATATTACATCGGTATAGCCTTTTTAACTTTTGTCATTTTGTTTACGCGTACAGTTGTTCGGTGTAATAATAATACATCATCTTAGCATGATCTTGTTATCGTATTATGTTAATAATATAAACATGATATTACATAATTTTGTTATTCAGTACATATTTCATTTGTACTGCAGATTTAAAACCCATCAATTAGTCAATATTTTAATTGGTACTGTGAAGAAATAAAAATAATAAATAAATCGAAGTTTTATGAGTACACGTATACGATATACCAAAATGTTTTACATGGTATTTATTCTATCAACATGTGCAGTTAAACTACGTATAATTTATCATTTAATAAGCACACAAAAGAAATACATTTGTTTAAAATCTTCATGAAAATAGATTTTATAAATAAATGAGTCAAGAAAACCATTCAATATAAATAATTTAATCGGTAAAATATCAAGTTTTTAGTTGTTTTCTGGAAAACATTATACAGAAAAATTAAAAAGGCTATGTAGTTTTAAGAAAATATACTCTGACATCCTAAGAAATTCGTTTTTCAATTGTTATCCTTGCAAATAAGTTTGGTCATAATACATTTTTAAAATCGTCTATGTATGTGCCAAAATAAACAGACTCAAACAAATATTACTGCAATTGCCTTATAAGGTCAATCAGGTGTATAAATGTTTGCTGTCGACTCATATTCATGTTTATTTCTGTTTTTTTTTTTTTTTTTTTTTTTTTTTTTTTTTTTTTTTTTTTTTTTTTTAATATCAGCTGACAGGCGCTCTTCTACTATAGAACAAAACTATTTCCTAGAGCATAATTGGTCGTGCAGGTGGGCCAAGTTTTGTAAACTATCTATTACGTTTTAAGAACATTTTCACAGAAATCCACTTACTAATCCTGCGATTCAATATTTTTGAAGAATCGGACCAGCTCTTCAGGTCCACCAACTACTGTCTCGCGAATGAAAACCACGGAAGGTTGCTGCAATAAGTTTTACAATTACCGAGAATAAGCCTAAACAAAACATATTTTAAACTTAAAATGGGCAAAATTACACACGTTGTTGAGAAATATTTTCAGAAAGGTTGATGGAGGTTTCTACAAGATGAAATCTATGAAATTTTGAACTATATAAACTTTGAAATTACAGGATTATTTATACCAAGAATTGTATATTATAGAAATTAAGGTATTATTTTAAGTTTTATATTATTAAGTTGTTTTATCATTTATTTCATTATAATTGTTTGGAAGGATGTATCTTTAAAGCCACAGAATTTCTAATTTGCCTGTTAACAAAAGCACATTGTTCCTCACGCCAAGCTCTGAGGTTATCTCAGCGTAACACAAAGCCGACACTCGCTGCCACAATACTCATCTCTTGTTCACACTGCCACTGGAAAATGTGCTTTCCACTCTAGTAAATTTAACAACTAGTTTATGGGAAATAGCCTTTTTGATTAAAAGTGACACTTTCTTGTGGCATAATTTAAAAATGTTTTATTAGTTAATTGGGTGCATATATTATTTTATAGGATTTTAATATATCTTAAAACTTTTAAATTCATAATAAAATTATTGTTTTTTTTTATTTATTAGTATACAATTTATGTAGTTCAACTGAATTCTCGACTTTATGTATTTTTTAATTTTAACAATATTTTAAATCTTAAAATTTATCTGAAACTATTCACTTGTTAACGCACACCCTTGCATATTATTTAATATGTCAGTAGGGTGTATAATTGTTGACATTAAAAAGGGTTGAGTATGCACAAATAAAAGTACAAATCTTTTAGGTAATTTGTTTGATGATAACAATACACATTTAGTTTGATATTCGAGATAATAATTATTTAAGTAGTTAAATAATCACAGATAAACAATTATTATTTATAAGTAAAATAACATTAAACTATCGTTTAATAATGTTAAGATGATGTAAATTACTAAGTACTGACTTTTAAATGGTTAATTTTATTCAAAATCGTTTTTCATAGATTATTAAGAACACTGTAAACATGCATTATGACTTACGACCATCATGGCCTCTTCCTTTATTTAGATGTGAAATAAATAGTATAGTTTAAAACCTGTGTATGCAATAACATTTCTCGTAAAGGTATGCACAAACAAAAATACACAACCTCTAATAGAAAAGAATAATATTTTATGTACATAATAATTTTAGTTGTTCATATAATATCACATAAAACTAATATATTTCAAATACTGGGGTGAATTGGTGTGACTATATGTAAATAAAATAATTAAAAAACCACTTGATACAATCTTAGTAAGAAATGTAACACGTACAGCCTAATAACTAAGAACGATTAAGAAATCGGCACTTCCACAACCAATGTATTTTTTTAATAATATCGTCGTATACGTGGTATAAAATATAAATATATGGACTATTGTTTCCAAAGGAGTTTTTTCCAAAACTAAATTGCTCGAATATGTTTATATTATATATCGTTTTTGTTCTTTATTTGTTTGTTTATTCTGCAGTAAATAATTGAATCATAATGGTAGTGATGGGAAAATTATATCCCCGTAATATGAATATTTTTATACAGTGATTTTATAATATTAGTAATATTTAAATATTCCATAAAGATATAATGAAATGTTATTTTATTTGTATTATCAGTGTTGTATTATACAGTATATTTTACTATAGGTATAGTTATAATAAATAAAAAATATAAGTTACTTATCTCGGATGCCAGTTGAAATATAAAGAAAAGTTTGGTTAGTAGATAAAAACTGAGAGAGCGAAACTCAGGTTCGTATAGTATCACGGAAAATGAAGGCGCTACCTTTTAATTAATTAATTATATATTTAAAAATGAAGGCGCTACCTGCAATACAGTATTGAAATGCGGGACTTGCCTACTAAAACATGAAGGCGCTTTTTATTTATTAATAAATACACTGTTAGCCTACCTATTTAAATTAATTTGTTATTTAATTTTTCTCAACTTTTTAATAAATACACTATTAACCTAGCTTTATTATATAACATACACTGTTAGCCTACCTATTTAATTAATTTTTTATTTAATTTATATCATTTTTTGTTATAAATACACTGTTAACCTAGCTTTCTTATATAACTTTCTCTCTTAACTTACCTATGTTCTAGGAACTCATCTACGGCTTCCTACACTGTTACATATACTTATCTACCTAATCATAGTTGTATACGAACTTAACACTCTAGGCAACCCGCAATACACGTTTTATTTTAAAATCAAGGGGCAGCTTTTATTTATATTAATTATTTACTTTTTTTTTATTTTTATTTAATACACTGTTACCTACCTATACTTATCTATCTAATCATGGCTCTGTACGTACTTAACACTCTAGGCAACCCGCAATACACGTTTTATTTAAAAATCAAGGGGCAGCTTTTATTTATATTAATTATTTACTTCTTTTTTTATTTTTATTTAATACATCGTTACCTACCTATACTTATCTATCTAATCACAGTTGTGTACGTACTTAACACTCTAGGCAACCCGCAATACACATTTTAATTAAAAATGAAGGGGCAGCTATTATTTATATTAATTATTTACTTCTTTTTTTATTTTTATTTAATACACTGTTACATAAGAGGCATACTGGTGTACGGTGACCGGGCTTTATCGCTGTTATCACATCACTGACCTGAAAGGTCAACCCGTGGCTGTTATCACATCCCACAAGCATTGTTTTACATCCCGTATGAACGATGTACGAGTCTTTGTTACTAACTAGATGAACGAAGATGAACGAGTGTAGTCTTTGTTACTAACTAAGGCTGCTGGACCCTTTGATATATGATCTATTAACAACACAATAGTCAGGGAAACTATGACATGGAACCCAAACCCCTTAAAATTTTGTTAAAATGTCCATAAATAGGGTTATTTGTGTACAAAATATGTTATAGTTCCCTAAAAGCATTAAAATGCAGTGTCATAACAACGATATTTGTCCTAAACATTAAAAGTTCCTTTAAAATACTCTTATAGAAACCTTTAAAAACTTAGTTTGAGCTCAAAACAACGTACGAAACTGATGTAACACTTGTAAATTAATTGTTTAACCTACATAATTATTTAGTTGACTTCAATCAGTTGGCAAAGTGTAAGTAGCCAATAGGAATAAATTCTCTGTAATGTTCCCATTTTAAGCTTGATTTTAACAAAACCTGGTGGTATTGATTATTTGCGTACTAAACAAATAATCGAATAGTTAGTTGAAATGTGTCTATTGTAGAAACTTTGGTATTAACAGTAAGAAAGTTTGGTTTCTTTTGACTATAATATACTCGATCAGAAAATGTATATACACCACTCCCAAAGACCCAAACACATGGAGAACCTAGAACACACAACACCCTTGATAGATCACCGTCCTATTCATCACATAAGGCCCTTGTTTGTCCACCCACCTATTCTATGAAATTAAGTGGCAGAGAGGGCTTTATAGCCCTAACATCGCCTTATAAAGTAACAATAAAGTATTTTTCATTTAATTTCCATCCAACATACATTAACAAACTACCTACCAGGGACTAATACCCTACATATCCAGGAGTAAGACTCTTGATTGACCACCAACTTACCCAATGCACAGTTCTCTTTATAGACCCCTACTTTCCCAACACATAAGACATCTGACTGACCACCACCTACTTAATATACTGCACTCTTGATAGATCACACAACTAATCAATAAATGAGACCTTATTTCAACACATTGACATTGACCAACCATTTATATAACACACATTTATCTTTACAGACCACTAACCTTCCCAACACATGAGACTATTGAAAGATCACATAATTAAAATAAAACATACCACACACACACACACACACACACACACACACACACACACACACACACACACACACACACACACACACACAAAACACACACAAACATACAAAACATATCAGTCCACACACACTAACTCTAAATACAAGATTTATGACTAACCTCCCACCTAGTAAACACACTGTACCTCCGACATATCACCTAACTTATAAATAAACTCCATTGCATTTGACCTTTGATTGTCCATCCACCTATTCAACACACATGCACAAACCACCTACCAAGCACAATGATACTTAATACACCTACCTAATCAGTAGTGTACTTGATTGACAACCCACATACCAAACACTCAGTTATCTTTATAGATCAGCTACATTCACAAAACATAAGACTATTGACATACTCTACCTACTTAACATAAAAGACTTAACACACACAAACTGTAAATACAAGATTTTTGACTCACCACCTACCTACTCAACACTGCACTCTTGATAGAACACCTTCCTATTCATCACATAAGGCCTTTGATTGTCCATCTACCTATCCATAAGCACATGTCCAAACTACCTACCAATCACTAATACCCTTCCTATCCATTAGTAAGACTCTCCTACCCACTTATCCTACACACAGGCATCTTTATATACCACATACCATTCCGACACATAATACATTTGACAGACTACCTACTTAACGTACAAGACTTACCACCTAATAGACAATCTACATAAGGCTTTAGTTGTCATTCCACCTATCCAACACACATGTACAAGACACCTACCAAGCTCCATAACCCTACCTATCCATTAGTAAGACTCTCCTACTCACTTACCCTCCACACAGTTATCCAGACCAACTACCCTCCCAACACATACATTATTGACAGACAACCTACTTTACATACAAGACTTACCACCTACCCAACGCACTTAGATTGCCTACTTACTAAAAACAATATTTCTTATTACCTCCTGCCTATCCAATACGTAATACCCATGATTGACCACCACTCAACTACTCAACAAACACAGTTCTCTTGATAGGCCACTCACCTTCCCAACACATAAGACATCTGACTGACCACCTACCTACTTAATATACTAGACTAACCACACTCTACATACAAGACTTTTGATTGACCACTCACCTACTAAACACACAGACGTTTGATTTAACACCCAAATACTCAACACAGAGTCATATTGATAGACAAACCCACCTTCCCCAAACATAAAACCTTTGATAGACCAACCACACACTCTACAGACATAACTTAAAATACCATCACACTACCAAAAAGGCAGTCTATTTATAGACACCCATCTACTCAATAGGCGAGACACTTGGTTAATCACACGCCTACCCAACACATAGTCCTCTTGATAGACCACTCACCCCTTCCGACACATAATACATTTGACAGACCACTTACTTAACATACACGACTGACCATACACTCTACATCGAAGACGTTTGATTATCCACTCACCTACTCAATACACACAAAACACTTGTTTGATCACAACAATTTAACAAACACAACTGTCGATTGACACTCCACATTCCCAAAGCATCATACTACAATGAAAATAGTCCTATTGACATATCCCTACCTACCAAACATACGTACCACACACCATAAAATCATGACTTAACAGTCCACCCACCTACTCAACACACAACACCTCTGATAGATAATACTCCTAACCATTACATAAAACCTTAGATTGACACCCAACATTCATGGATGACCTACCTACCAAACATACGACTTGACCACATTCCCAAAGCATATGAAGGACCACCTACCAAACATACGTACCACACACCATAAAATCATGACTTAACAGTTCACCCATCTACTCAACACACAACACCTCTGATAGATCACCCACCTAGCCATTACATAAAACCTTTGATTGACACTCAACATTCATGGATGACCTACCTACCAAACATACGAATTGACCACATTCCCAAAGCATATGAAGGACCACCTACCAAACATACGTACCACACAGCATAAAATCATGACTTAACAGTCCACCCACCTACTCAACACACAAAACCTCTGACTGACCACCTACCCACCTAATATACTAGACTAACCAAAACTTACATACAAGACCTTTGATTGACCACCTACCTACCCAACACACACAGTACCCTCGATAGGCCACCCACCTTCCCAACACATAAGACATCTGACTGACCATCTACCCAACTAATATACTAGACTAACCACACCTTACATACAAGACCTGTGATTGACCACCTACCTACCCAACACACACAGTACCCTCGATAGGCCACACACCTTACCAAAACATAACACATCCAACTGACCATCTACCCACCTAATATACTAGACTAACCACACCTTACATACAAGACCTTTGATTGACCACTCACCCCTCTCGACACATTATACATTTGACCACCTACCCACCTAATATACTAGACTAACCACACGCTACATACAAGACTTTTGATTGACCATCTTACCTACTCAATACACAAAAAACACTTGTTTGATCACACATCAACCTAACAAACACAACTCTCGATTGACACTCCACCTTCCCAAAGCATAAGACTTTTGAAGGACCATCGACGAAAGATACAAAAATCATGATAAACAAACCACACACTCTGCAGACAAGACTTTTGATTGACCATCTACCTACCCTACACACACAGTACTCTCGATAGGCCACTCACCTTCCCAACACATAAGACATCTGACTGACCACCTACCCACCCATTATCCTAGACTAACTACACTTTACATACAAGACTTTTGATTGACCATCTACCCACTCAACACACACAGACCCTCGATAGGCCACCCACCTTCCCAACACATAAGACATCCGACTGATCACCTACCCACCCAATATACTAGACTAACCACACTCTACATACCTTTGATTGACCACCTACCTACCCAACACAAACACAGTACCCTCGATAGGCCACCCACCTTCCCAACACATAAGACATCTGACTGACCATCTACCCACCTAATATACTAGACTAACCACACCTTACATACAAGACCTTTGATTGACCACCTACCTACCCAACACACAAAGTACCCTCGATAGGCCACACACCTTCCCAACACATAACACATCCGACTGACCACCTACCCACCTAATATACTAGACTAACCACACCTTACATACAACACCTTTAAATGACCACCTACCTACCCAACACACACAGTACCCTCGATAGGCCACCCAACTTCCCAACACATAAGACATCTGACTGACCATCTACCCACCTAATATACTAGACTAACCACACTCTACGCATAGTCCTCTTGACAGACCACTCACCTCTCTCGACACATAATACATTTGACCACCTACCCACCTAATATACTAGACTAACCACACTCTACATACAAGACTTTTGATTGACCATCTACCTACTCAATACACACAAAACACTTGTTTGATCACACATCAACTTAACAAACACAACTGTCGATTGACACTCCACCTTCCCAGAGCATAAGACTTTTGAAGGACCACCTACCAAAGATACAAAAATTATGATAAACAAACTACACACTCTGCAGACATGACTTAATATACCATCATACTACCATGAAAATAGTCCTATTGACATACCCCTACCTATCCAATATACGTACCACACACCGTACATACAAGACTTATGTTTACCCACCCACATACTAATCAAACAAGACTCCTGATTGACCATTCATCTCCATAACATTCATGGATGACCTACCTACCAAACATACATACCACACACCAAAAAATCATGACTTAACAGTCCACCAACCTACTCAACACACAAAACCTCTGATAGATCATCCACCTAACCTTTACATAAAACCTTTGATTGACTCACAATCCTTACATTCATGAACATCCATCCTCCTAAACATACGACTTAACCACCCAAAAATACAAGACTTTATGTATAACCACCTATTTAACATACGTACCACACACCATAAAATCATGACTTAACAGTCCACCCACCTACTCAACACACACCACCTCTGATAGATCATCCACTTAACCATTACATAAAACCTTTGATAGACTACCAACACACATGAACAACCTACCTACCTACCTACGTAACATCCAACACTCTTGACTTACTGCCCACCTACTCAACACACAGATAGACTACGTAACCACAGACATGACTCTTAATAGACCAATCCACCTACCTCTGCACAAACGATTCCTTAGGACACACCCTCCTCACACCACTCATCCTACAGACAAATCTCCTTGAGAACTACCCATCCACCATAAAAACACTATTCCTTCATATAATCATGTTTTAAAATAACATTATTACACTGTAAGATAGGTTTAATATAGCTAAAGACCTAAAGTGTTACCTAAAATTCTGTTTTCTCTAGAAATATGAGAGCCGTTGGTGGAAAACATCCAAACTAAACATAGAAAATAAGAATCAGCTAGTAGTTTCATAGAAATTCTGCTATACAACTAAAAAATATGAGAAAAAGTTAGGTTTAAAAACAATGAACATAGAAAAAGTTAGGTTTAAAAACAATGAACATAGAAAAAGTTAAGTTAAAAATGAACATAGAAAAAGTTAGGTTAAAAATGAACATAGAAAAAGTTAGGTTAAAAAATGAACATAGAAAAGGTTAGGTTAAAAAAAATGAACACAGAAAAAGTTAGGTTAGCAAACATCAGAAAAGTAAGTCTAGGAAACAACCGAAAGGTTGATTGCTATCCTTACTTTACCGAAAAGTTGTTAATATTAACAAAAGTCAAAAAATGTCCCATTTTTTGAGGTTTGTTAATTTTAACTGAACTTTTCTGATGTTTACTAACCTAATTTTTTCTGTGTTCATTTTTTTTTAACCTAACCTTTTCTATGTTCATTTTTAACCTAACTTTTTCTATGTTCATTTTTTACCTAACTTTTTCTATGTTCATTTTTAACCTAACTTTTTCTATGTTCATTGTTTTTAAACCTAACTTTTTCTCATATTTTTTTAGTTGTATAGCAGAATTTCTATGAAACTACTAGCTGATTCTTATTTTCTATGTTTAGTTTGGATGTTTTCCACCAACGGCTCTCATATTTCTAGAGAAAACAGAATTTTAGGAAACACTTTAGGTCTTTAGCTATATTAAACCTATCTTACAGTGTAATAATGTTATTTTGAAACATGATTATATGAAGGAATAGTGTTTTTATGGTGGATGGGTAGTTCTCAAGGAGATTTGTCTGTAGGATGAGTGGTGGGAGGAGGGTGTGTCCTTAGGAATTGTGTGTGCAGAGGTAGGTGGATTGGTCTATTAAGAGTCATGTGTGTGGTTAGTTACGTAGTCTATCTGTGTGTTGAGTAGGTGGGCAGTAAGTCAAGAGTGTTGGATGTTACGTAGGTAGGTAGGTAGGTTGTTCATGTGTGTTGGTGGTCTATCAAAGGTTTTATGTAATGGTTAAGTGGATGATCTATCAGAGGTGTTGTGTGTTGAGTAGGTGGGTGGACTGTTAAGTCATGATTTTATGGTGTGTGGTACGTATGTAAAATAGGTGGTTATACATAAAGTCTTGTATTTTTGGGTGGTTAAGTCGTATGTTTAGGAGGATGGATGTTCATGAATGTTAGGATTGTGAGTCAATCAAAGGTTTTATGTAAAGGTTAGGTGGATGATCTATCAGAGGTTTTGTGTGTTGAGTAGGTTGGTGGACTGTTAAGTCATGATTTTATGGTGTGTGGTATGTATGTTTGGTAGGTAGGTCATCCATGAATGTTATGGAGATGAATGGTCAATCAAGAGTCTTGTTTGATTAGTATGTGGCTGGGTAAACATAAGTCTTGTATGTACGGTGTGTGGTACGTATATTGGATACGTAGGGGTATGTCAATAGGACTATTTTCATGGTAGTATGATGGTATATTAAGTCATGTCTGCAGAGTGTGTAGTTTGTTTATCATGATTTTTGTATCTTGTAGGTGGGCCTTCAAAAGTCTTATGCTCTGGGAAGGTGGAGTGTCAATCGACAGTTGTGTTTGTTAAGTTGATGTGTGATCGAACAAGTGTTTTGTGTGTATTGAGTAGGTAGATGGTCAATCAAAAGTCTTGTATGTAGAGTGTGGTTAGTCTAGTATATTAGGTGGGTAGGTGGTCAAATGTATTATGTGTCGAGAGGGGTGAGTGGTCTGTCAAGAGGACTATGTGTGGAGTGTGGTTAGTCTAGTATATTAGGTGGGTAAATGGTCAGTCAGATGTCTTATGTGTTGGGAAGTTGGACGGCCTATCGAGGGTAATGTGTGTGTTGGGTAGGTAGGTGGTCAATCAAAGGTCTAGTATATTAGGTGGGTAGGTGGTCAAATGTATAATGTGTCGAGAGGGGTGAGTGGTCAATCAAATGTCTTGTATGTAAGGTGTGGTTAGTCTAGTATATTAGGTGGGTAGATGGTCAGTTGGATGTGTTATGTGTTGGGAAGGTGTGTGGCCTATCGAGGGTACTGTGTGTGTTGAGTAGGTAGGTGGTCAATCACAGGTCTTGTATGTAAGGTGTGGTTAGTCTAGTATATTAGGTGGGTAGATGGTCAGTCAGATGTCTTATGTGTTGGGAAGGTAGGTGGCCTATCGAGGGTACTGTTTGTTCTGGGTAGGTAGGTGGTCAATCAAAGGTCTTGTATGTAAGTTGTGGTTAGTCTAGTATATTAGGTGGGTAGGTGGTCAGTCAGAGGTGTTGTGTGTTGAGTAGGTCGGTGGACTGTTAAGTCATGATTTTATGGTGTGTGGTACCTATGTTTGGTAGGTGGTCCTTCATATGCTTTGGGAATGTGGTCAATTCGTATGTTTGGTAGGTAGGTCATCCATGAATGTTGAGTGTCAATCAAAGGTTTTATGTAATGGCTAGGTGGGTGATCTATCAGAGGTGTTGTGTGTTGAGTAGAAGGGTGAACTGTTAAGTCATGATTTTATGGTGTGTGGTACGTATGTTTGGTAGGTGGTCCTTCATATGCTTTGGGAATGTGGTCAAGTCGTATGTTTGGTAGGTAGGTCATCCATGAATGTTGGGTGTCAATCTAAGGTTTTATGTAATGGTTAGGAGTATTATCTATCAGAGGTGTTGTGTGTTGAGTAGGTGGGTGGACTGTTAAGTCATGATTTTATGGTGTGTGGTACGTATGTTTGGTAGGTAGGGGTATGTCAATAGGACTATTTTCACTGTAGTATGATGCTTTGGGAATGTGGAGTGTCAATCAACAGTTGTGTTTGTTAAATTGTTGTGATCAAACAAGTTTTTTGTGTGTATTGAGTAGGTGAGTGGATAATCAGGAGTGTATGGTCAGTCTTGTATGTTAAGTAAGTGGTCTGTCAAATGTATTATGTGTCGGAAGGGGTGAGTGGTCTATCAAGAGGACTATTTGTTGGGTAGGCGTGTGATTAACCAAGTGTCTCACGTATTGAGTAGATGGGTGTCTATAAAGAGACTGCCTTTTTGGTAGTGTGATGGTATTTTAAGTTATGTCTGTAGAGTGTGTGGTTGTTCTATCAAAGGTTTTATGTTTGGGGAAGGTGGGTTTGTCTATCAACATGACTCTGTGTTGAGTATGTGGTAGTTTAATCAAACGTCTGTGTGTTTAGTAGGTGAGTGGTCAATCAAAAGTCTTGTATGTAGAGTCTGGTTAGTCTAGTATATTAAGTAGGTAGGTGGTCAGTCAGATGTCTTATGTGTTGGGAAGGTGAGTGGCCTATCAAGAGAACTGTGTTTGTTGAGTAGTTGAGTGGTGGTCAATCATGGGTATTACGTATTGGATGGGCAGGAGGTAATAAGAAATAATGTTTTTAGTAAGTAGGTAATCTAAGTGCGTTGGGTAGGTGGTAAGTCTTGTATGTCAAGTAGGTTGTCTGTCAATAATATATGTGTTGGGAGGGTAGTTGGTCTGGATAACTGTGTGGAGGGTAAGTGAGTAGGAGAGTCTTACTAATGGATAGGTAGGGTTATGGAGCTTGGTAGGTGTCTTGTACATGTGTGTTGGATAGGTGGAATGACAACTAAAGCCTTATGTAGATTGTCTATTAGGTGGTAAGTCTTGTACGTTAAGTAGGTAGTCTGTCAAATGTATTATGTGTCGGAATGGTATGTGGTATATAAAGATACCTGTGTGTAGGATAAGTGGGTAGGAGAGTCTTACTAATGGATAGGAAGGGTATTAGTGATTGGTAGGTAGTTTGGACATGTGCTTATGGATAGGTAGATGGACAATCAAAGGCCTTATGTGATGAATAGGAAGGTGTTCTATCAAGAGTGCAGTGTTGAGTAGGTAGGTGGTGAGTCAAAAATCTTGTATTTACAGTTTGTGTGTGTTAAGTCTTTTATGTTAAGTAGTTAGAGTATGTCAATAGTCTTATGTTTTGTGAATGTAGCTGATCTATAAAGATAACTGAGTGTTTGGTATGTGGGTTGTCAATCAAGTACACTACTGATTAGGTAGGTGTATTAAGAATCATTGTGCTTGGTAGGTGGTTTGTGCATGTGTGTTGAATAGGTGGATGGACAATCAAAGGTCAAATACAATGGAGTTTATTTATAAGTTAGGTGATATGTCGGAGGTACAGTGTGTTTACTAGGTGGGAGGTTAGTCATAAATCTTGTATTTAGAGTTAGTGTGTGTGGACTGATATGTTTTGTATGTTTGTGTGTGTTTTGTGTGTGTGTGTGTGTGTGTGTGTGTGTGTGTGTGTGTGTGTGTGTGTGTGTGTGTGTGTGTGTGTGTGTGTGTGTGTGTGTGTGTGTGTGTGTGTGTGTGTGTGTGTGTGTGTGTGTGTGTGTGTGTGTGTGTGTGTGTGTGTGTGTGTGTGTGTGTGTGTGTGTGTGTGTGTGTGTGTGTGTGTGTGTGTGTGTGTGTGTGTGTGTGTGTGTGTGTGTGTGTGTGTGTGTGTGTGTGTGTGTGTGTGTGTGTGTGTGTGTGTGTGTGTGTGTGTGTGTGTGTGTGTGTGTGTGTGTGTGTGTGTGTGTGTGTGTGTGTGTGTGTGTGTGTGTGTGTGTGTGTGTGTGTGTGTGTGTGTGTGTGTGTGTGTGTGTGTGTGGTATGTTTTATTTTAATTATGTGATCTTTCAATAGTCTCATGTGTTGGGAAGGTTAGTGGTCTGTAAAGATACATGTGTGTTGTATAAATGGTTGGTCAATGTCAATGTGTTGAAATAAGGTCTCATTTATTGATTAGTTGTTTGATCTATCAAGAGTGCAGTATATTAAGTAGGTGGTGGTCAGTCAGATGTCTTATGTGTTGGGAAAGTAGGGGTCTATAAAGAGAACTGTGCATTGGGTAAGTGGGTGGTCAATCAAGAGTCTTACTCCTGGATATGTAGGGTATTAGTGCTTGGTAGGTAGTTTGTTAATGTATGTTGGATGGAAATTAAATGAAAAATACTTTATTGTTACTTTATAAGGCGAAGTTAGGGCTATAAAGCCCTCTCTGCCACTAAATTTCATAGAATAGCTGGATGGACAAACAAAGGTTTTATGTAATGGATAGGTAGGTGATCTGTCAAGGGTGCAGTGTGTTCAGTAAGTAGGTTCTCCATGTGTTTGGGTCTTTGGGAGTGGTGTATATACATTTTCCGATCGAGTATATTATAGTCAAAAGAAACCAAACTTTCTTACTGTTAATACCAAAGTTTCTACAATAGACACATTTCAACTAACTATTCGTTTATTTGTTTAATGTGCAAAGAATCAATAGCACCAGGTTTTGTTAAAATCAAGCTTAAAATGTGAACATTATAGAGAATTTATTCCTATTGGCTACTTAAACGTTGTCAGCTAATTGGAGTCAACTAAATAGCTATGTAGGTTAAACAATTAATTTACAAGTGTTACATCAGTTTCGTACGTTGTTTTGAGCTCAAACTAAGTTTTTAAAGGTTTCTATAAGAGTATTTTAAAGGAATTTTTAATGTTTAGGACAAATATCGTTGTTATGACACTGCATTTTAATGCTTTTAGGGAATTATAACATATTTTGTACACAAATAACCCTATTTATGGACATTTTAACTAAATTTTAAGGGGTTTGGGTTCCATGTCATAGTTTCCCTGTCTATTGTGTTGTTAATAGATCATATATCAAAGGGTCCAGCAGCCTTAGTTAGTAACAAAGACTACACTCGTTCATCTTCGTTCATCTAGTTAGTAACAAAGACTCGTACATCGTTCATACGGGATGTAAAACAATGCTTGTGGGATGTGATAACAGCCACGGGTTGACCTTTTAGGTCAGTGATGTGATAACAGCGATAAAGCCCGGTCACCGTACACCAGTATGCCTCTTATGTAACAGTGTATTAAATAAAAATAAAAAAAGAAGTAAATAATTAATATAAATAATAGCTGCCCCTTCATTTTTAATTAAAATGTGTATTGCGGGTTGCCTAGAGTGTTAAGTACGTACACAACTGTGATTAGATAGATAAGTATAGGTAGGTAACGATGTATTAAATAAAAATAAAAAAGAAGTAAATAATTAATATAAATAAAAGCTCCCCCTTGATTTTTAAATAAAATGTGTATTGCGGGTTGCCTAGAGTGTTAAGTACGTACAGAGCCATGATTAGATAGATAAGTATAGGTAGGTAACAGTGTATTAAATAAAAATAAAAAAAGAAGTAAATAATTAATATAAATAAAAGCTGCCCCTTGATTTTTAAATAAAACGTGTATTGCGGGTTGCCTAGAGTGTTAAGTACGTATACAACTATGATTAGATAGATAAGTATAGGTAACAGTGTAGGAAGCCGTAGATGAGTTCCTGGAACATAGGTAAGTTAAGAGAGAAAGTTATATAAGAAAGCTAGGTTAACAGTGTATTTATAACAAAAAATGATATAAATTAAATAAAAAATTAATTAAATAGGTAGGCTAACAGTGTATGTTATATAATAAAGCTAGGTTAACAGTGTATTTATTAAAAAGTTGAGAAAAATTAAATAACAAATTAATTTAAATAGGTAGGCTAACAGTGTATTTATTAACAAATAAAAAGCGCCTTCATGTTTTAGTAGGCAAGTCCCGCATTTCAATACTGCATTGCAGGTAGCGCCTTCATTTTTAAATATATAATTAATTAATTAAAAGGTAGCGCCTTCATTTTCCGTGATACTATACGAACCTGAGTTTCGCTCTCTCAGTTTTTTTCTACTAACTAAACTTTTCTTTATATTTCAACTGGCATCCGATAAGTAACTTATATTTTTTATTTATTATAACTATAACTATAGTAAAATATACTGTATAATACAACACTGATAATACAAATAAAATAACATTTCATTATATCTTTATGGAATATTTAAATATTACTAATATTATAAAATCACTGTATAAAAATATTCATATTACGGGGATATAATTTTCCCATCACTACCATAATGATTCAATTATTTACTGCAGAATAAACAAACAAATAAAGAACAACCACGATATATAATATAAACATATTCGAACAATTTAGTTTTGGAAAAAAAACTCCTTCGGAAACAATAGTCCATATATTTATATTTTATACCACGCATAAGATAATATTCTTTAAAAAATACATTGGTGGTGGAAGTGCCTATTTCTTAATCGTTCTTAATTATTAGGCTGTGTGTGTTACATTTCTTACTATGATTGTATCAAGTGGTTTGTCAAATATTTTATTTACATACAATCACACCAATTCACCCCAGTATTTTAAATACGTTAGTTTTATGTGATGTTATATGAACAAGTAAAATTATTATGTACATAAAATATTATTCTTTTTTATTAGAGGTTTGTGTATTTTTGTTTGTACATACCTTTACGAGAAATGTTATTGCAACCACAGGTTTTAAACTGTACTATTTATTTCACATCTAAATAAAGCAAGAGGCCATGATGGTCGTAAGTCATAATGCATGTTTACAGTGTTCGTAATAATCTATGAAAAACGATTTTGAATAAAATTAACCATTTAAAAGTCAGTACTTAGTAATTTACATCATCTTAACATTATTAAACGATAGTTTTATGTTATTGTACATATAAATAATAATTGTTTATCTGTGATTATTTAACTACTTAAATAATTAAATAATACTGAGTTAGTTTAATCGTTAGTGAATTTGTTAACCAGTTAAAGTTAAAAGTTAAACATCCCCAAAACTAACGAATAAGTTAAAAAGTTAACAGAAAAACTAACGATTGAAATTAATCGTTAATTATTTTTAATTATTGGTCCCAAGCCTGATATTTGGTTAGTCATAAATTGTTTCGTTTTTATTTTGTTTCCTATTATTGTATTATATAGCTATACTCTTAGGGTTAGGATAACATTAAATTTAGAATTAAGGTTTAAGCTATTTATGTTTTTATATTAGTGTTTATATTTTGAAGAATTGGGATTTTTTATTTTAAATTAATATTATTTTCTCATGCGCATATTAAGATTTATTTGAAAAGAAGGTACCTCTAAAACAGGCATTGCCTTAGGAGGTCCTAGTATTTTCTTGAAATATGTAATTTATGAAAGGTTTTGTTCTAGTAGTATAAGTTTTATTTTGTTAACAGAGAATTAAGAAGAAACCTTTTTATGTTTGAATGTAATTATATGTGTTTTATGTATATATTTCGAGAAAATAAATATATTCTTATTCTTATAATTATTATCTCGAATATCAAACTAAATGTGTATTGTTATCATCAAACAAATTACCTAAAAGATTTGTACTTTTACTTGTGCATACTCAACCCTTTTTAATGTCAACAATTATACACCCTACTGACATATTAAATAATATGCAAGGGTGTGCGTTAACAAGTGAATAGTTTCAGATAAATTTTAAGATTTAAAATATTGTTAAAATTAAAAAATACATAAAGTCGAGAATTCAGTTGAACTACATAAATTGTATACTAATAAATAAAAAAAAACAATAATTTTATTATGAATTTAAAAGTTTTAAGATATATTAAAATCCTATAAAATAATATATGCACCCAATTAACTAATAAAACATTTTTAAATTATGCCACAAGAAAGTGTCACTTTTAATCAAAAAGGCTATTTCCCATAAACTAGTTGTTAAATTTACTAGAGTGGAAAGCACATTTTCCAGTGGCAGTGTGAACAAGAGATGAGTATTGTGGCAGCGAGTGTCAGCTTTGTGTTACGCTGAGATAACCTCAGAGCTTGTTATGAGGAACAATATGCTTTTGTTAACAGGCAAATTAGAAATTCTGTGGCTTTAAAGATACAGCCTTCCGAACAATTATAATGAAATAAATGATAAAACAACTTAATAATATAAAACTTAAAATAATACCTTAATTTTTATAATATACGATTCTTGGTTTTAAAATAATCCTGTAATTTCAAAGTTTATATAGTTCAAAATTTCGTAGATTTTATCTTGTAGAAACCTCCATCAATCTTTCTGAAAATATTTCTCAACAACGTGTGTAATTTTGCCCATTTTAAGTTTAAAATATGTTTTGTTTAGGCTTATTCTCGGTAATTGTAAAACTTATTGCAGCAACCTTCCGTGGTTTTCATTCGCGAGACAGTAGTTGGTGGACCTGAAGAGCTGGTCCGATTCTTCAAAAATATTGAATCGCAGGATTAGTAAGTGGATTTCTGTGAAAATGTTCTTAAAACGTAATAGATAGTTTACAAAACTTGGCCCACCTGCACGACCAATTATGCTCTAGGAAATAGTTTTGTTCTATAGTAGAAGAGCGCCTGTCAGCAGATATTAAAAAAAAAAAAAAAAAAGAAATAAACATGAATATGTGTCGACAGCAAACATTTATACAGCTGATTGACCTTATAAGGCAATTGCAGTAATATTTGTTTGAGTCTGTTTATTTTGGCACATACATAGACGATTTTAAAAATGTATTATGACCAAACTTATTTGCAAGGATAACAATTGAAAAAACGAATTTCTTAGGATGTCAGAGTATATTTTCTTACAACTACATAGCCTTTTTAATTTTTCTGTATAATGTTTTCCAGAAAACAACTACAAACTTGATATTTTACTGATAAAATTATTTATATTGAATGGTTATCTTGACTCTTTTATTTATAAAATCTATTTTCATGAAGATTTTAAACAAATGTATTTCTTTTGTGTGCTTATTAAATGATAAATTATACGTTATTTAATTGCACATGTTGATAGAATAGATACCATGTAAAACATTTTAGTATATCGTATACGTGTACTCATAAAACTTCGATTTATTTATTATTTTTATTTCTTTACAGTACTAATTAAAATATTGACTAATTGATGGGTTTTAAATCTGAAGTACAAATGAAATATGTACTGAATAACAAAATTATGTAATATCATGTTTATATTATTAACATAATACGATAACAAGATCAAGCTAAGATGATGTATTATTATTACACCGAACAACTATACGTGTAAACAAAATTACAAAAGTTAAAATGGCTATACCGATGTAATATTGTGGTAATAGCACCTTTATCACACACGTACGAAGTGAGTCCATTTGTGAACATAGGTAAGTTAAGAGAGAAAGTTATATAAGAAAGCTAGGTTAACAGTGTATTTATTACAAAAAATGATATAAATTAAATAAAAAATTAATTAAATAGGTAGGCTAACAGTGTATGTTATATAATAAAGCTAGGTTAACAGTGTATTTATTAAAAAGTTGAGAAAAATTAAATAAAAAATTAATTTAAATAGGTAGGCTAACAGTGTATTTATTAATAAATAAAAAGCGCCTTCATGTTTTAGTAGGCAAGTCCCGCATTTCAATACTGTATTGCAGGTAGCGCCTTCATTTTTAAATATATAATTAATTAATTAAAAGGTAGCGCCTTCATTTTCCGTGATACTATACGAACCTGAGTCTCGCTCTCTCAGTTTTTATCTACTTTGGTTAAATTAAAAAAAAACATAGTATTAACATTTACTGCACTACCATAACCTTTTTTTAATAAATTTACTGGAATTGGAACTGTCTTAGATAATTTATCCAAGAAATTAGCAATTAATAAAATAAATCAAAATTGATGTTCTCTATAAATTAATGGTTGTCACACTATGTACCACTTACACCTGAGAATCTGTTGCTAATTTAAAAATAAGCCATTGAAATATGTATATTTGTGAGGCTTTTTTAAAAACAGTATGAACATTATTTGGATTTTTATAAGAGAGGTTTTTTATTAATGTTAATCACGTGATATTTTTGTACGGCTAAGTTCTTACAGCCATTCCTTTGTAAATAACTTTAGTTTTGGTATGGTAAAAATTTTCGACCACATTACATCTATACATGTTCTCCTTACATTGAAATATACACTTTGTTGGCTGACGTTCACTATATTTTTATCGACAAACACGTGATGCTAACAAAGGAACTATTGAAGTGCAATCAGCTGTCCGATTTGGAAGGAGGTCATTACTAACACTTCCGTATCAAACTAACTATACAGTAGGTGTTAGTAGACCACAAGATGGAACTGTGTTTAGTTGATAAATACCAAAGAATGTATTCGAACTCATCTATGCTAAATTATGTACAAGAGGTTCAAGTAGGCGTTTATACATTTTGCTGCTATTCGTTTATACGTTTTAGTTTATAAACTGCCAGTTTAAAAATGTTGAATATGTTATTTGCCAACTCTAATTAGGGGAAGTTAGGTTCCCCTTTATTGGGCTGCCAGGGAAACCTAAATATATTTATATCTTTATAATTATTTATAAGTGTTCGTATTAGTTGAAGGGCTAATGTGATGGCCACTCAGATGGTCCAGGTTCCCAATATAACTACTAGCAGTGCTTGCCATGTGACGCTACCATGGTTCGGAAGTCAAGTAAAGCCGTTGGTCCCCAGGTTACATGTTACGTGTTAGAGAAGGCTACTGATTCACCTGGTTAATATTTATCATAAATATTAGATTTTTTACTTTAGAGATATGTCTTTTGTAATTTTATATTTCCCTGCAATATAATGTTTTGAAATAGAATATTTGTTGTGATTAGATTTATATAGATTTATTGAACACTATTATTTTCATATATAAAGGTACACATTATTTTAATCTATACATTTTGTCATTATAACAACTTATTTAATTTTTTGGAAGTAAAAAATGTCTCCAAAAATGATTTTTATTAAAAATAAAAATATTGAAAATAATATTTAAAAATTAAATTTATCAAAGTATTTTTTTAAGGCTGTGAAGAACTATTCCATATATTTTGCTGTGTTAAAAATGTTTGTATGGACCAGATTCATAGTTGTCATAATGCAATTACTTCGCGGCCATCTTGAAAATATTTCTCAAGTATTTGGAAGGAATTCAAGCAGAAAGGACAATTTTTATGTTACATTGTTTTCCCTGTCGTCAGTACTCACACATAGCATATATGTAAAAGGTGACACCTCGTAATAAGTTTAAGGAAAACACATTAAAAAATTCCATATAAAATTGTCTATAGTAAATGCTTTGGCTTTTTAAAATTAATCCACAGTTCATTATTGTGTAAAAATCTCAATATAGTAAGTATCCTTAAGGATTACGTTAACAATACCACCCAATCAATCCCTTTTGAAGATTACTTTATCCTGACGAGGTAAGGTATCCTACATGCATTGTGGAAAGAATATTGAAATTTACATTCATGTGCTCACCAGTTTTTTATCGTAACTGTCATAAAAAGTGGATACCACTGTGCGTGTATGGGTGGGCGGGTGGGTCAATACCACTGTGCTATAGACTGGATTTCGAAATTGCAAAAACCTCTTTAAAACCATATTTGTAACGTTATCTTGCTAAGTGTGTAACTTTTTTTTTTAGTTGTGGCCTTGAGCCACGTAGTAAGTAACCTAAATTAGGCGTGAAACTTTCCTTTCTACATGCTTATCTTTACCAAAGAACGAAAGTAGATTCAGAATCCAAATCGTTGTCAAAAACTCACACCAACTGTACGTGCCAACTGTATGCATATGGGTGGGCGTTTGGGTCAATACAACTGTATGTGTATGGGAGGGCGGGTGGGTCAACACCACTGTATGTGTATGCGTGGGCGGGTGGGTCATACTACTGTATGCGTATGGCTGAACGGTTGGGTCATACCACTGTACGTGTATGGGTGGGCGGGTGGGTCATACCACTGTATGCGCATAGGTGGGCGGGTGGGTCATATCACTGTATGTGTATGGATGGGCGGGTGGGTCTTTTTTCATATTACAAGAGGTGAAGTAAGGGCTGCAAAACCCTCTCTACCACTTAATTTTTGTCACACACACATACACACCACCCCAATCTCTTTATCTACCCCCCACTAAAAATACCTCTATCAAAAAAATTCACCTTTCCAAAATTGGACACATTCTGTTGCGTGTGGGTAAAAATGTGTAGAGCCTATCGTGTGTTGTATAACCAGATCATATTTTGACTAGTTCAAAAGACATATTTAATAAGAAGTTTTAACATGACATATGCTGTTTCTGAGTTGGTTAAAAAGTCTTCTTAAAAAACTTCTGTTCTGAGTCATTAAAGAAGTATTAATGACTCTTGACTTAAAAAATTGATGTAAGAAACGTAGTCTTTAATCACAGATAAACTATTGCCAAGACAGCTCACAGTATACGAAAAGGGCGTGAGAGCTGTTTAAGGAGTTGGAAGGCAACACGCAATACATGACCGTGATTAAGGATGCGACGTTTCCGCAATATCTGTCTCCTCTCCTATTCTAACTAGGTAAACTGGACGAATCACATATGTGTGTTAATTGAGTTCAATCTGGCAACGTCACCGACTTCACAGCCACTCGACACGCTTGAAATCGGATAGTTCACAGACAACGAAAAATCTGTTATCACTCTTTACTATGGAGTTGAGCTGGGTAAAGCTAGTTATCTTTACGTTAACATTTATTCTACATATATTACGTTTTACTGTAAATTATTATGTCTTGTGAATGAAAATTTTTAACATATATGGATTATTTAAGGTTTTGTTGTTTGGGAACGTAGTTACTCAAGAAATTACAATGGATTCAACCATACGAGACAATTTCTCAAAGGCGTTTAATTTTACTAGTATGTTTCATTTTTATGTATCATTTTAATTAGCAAAATATTCATAGGTTATGTAAAGTATTGTGTATATTGTCAAATTACGTAAGTGTTTATAAACCATGTACACATTGGACTACAACTTGCATCAATGTTGCTCCTATTTTATGTACATCTTTAAAAATATGTTTTTAATTGTAACTGTATTCAGAGATCCTGCTAAGATTCTTAAAATTGTTAACGATATAGTAAATAACTATCGATATACAGTGATTCATACTATTTTTATTCTTTTATTTAATTTCTTTAAAATACGAAAATAGGTGGTTATTTTAACATAGTTAGTATTTTATTTTTATTACTTCATTATTCCAACATTCAAAAGTCTGTACAAAGATTCCCAATAATGTTTAATTGATACTGATGTAGACCCTCGTGTCATATATGAGAAAGGTATAATTTAAAATATAAGATAAATAACACAGAAATAATTTTCTGGAGTATTTGCACAGTACAGGTGGGTTATATGTGACTTTACTGATACAAAATT
>JAQJVL010004778.1:0-41350 GCA_035578905.1 Stictocephala bisonia
GTAATAAAATTAAACTGAGTACCCTTATATTTATTTTTATTAAAAACTCATTACACAACATGTTTCGACTTTCTGGTCATTTTCTAGTGTAAATTAAATAAGTTGAGTATCATATATATCATATCATATCATACTCAACTTATTTAATTTACACTAGAAAATGACCAGAAAGTCGAAACATGTTGTGTAATGAGTTTTTAATAAAAATAAATATAAGGGTACTCAGTTTAATTTTATTACATCCTAAAATAGATATATATTATATTTTTACAGTCTAAGTCCAACTAAGCTCCTGCATGCAGACAGGGGACATTTCTGATCCCCTTGCATGTCAGTATATTTCCCTGCAGCAGTTTTGGTAGTTTTTAGTTTAGTTAAGATAAATTGCAATGGTACATATATATATATATAGTTTTTATCTTGAGCGTCTTTTTTTATACTGTTAAAATAAGGAAAACATGTAAATTTTGTATGCTGTATGGGAAAATAAACAATTTTCATTTTTTTCAATAAATAAATATATATACTAGCTGAACCCAGTCACGCTTTGCTGTGACTTAACCAGTTATTAATTATTAATCGTTATTATTTACTTTAGTTGTTAGAAAAAGTAAAGGGTGGATGTTTATTTGATTTTACCTGAAATACAGTGACTTAAAGTTCCTTTTATAAATGAAAAACCATATGGTGACAGTAATAATCTTACAGCATATTACGAGCATATGATTTAGATGTTATATGTTCATTTATCAACTGGTCACATTTTTTTCAGCATTGACTGATTTATTTTGATTTGTGTAATATTGGTAGGGAAATGCTTGAAATGCTCTGTTCCCGTTTACAATTTTATAAATTAAATTAAAAACTACTCTTGTTGTATACATTGCAAGTGACACATTCACTACATTTTGATTTTTGTATAAAAAAACATACAGAAGTTTGTTAGGTATATAAATATATACAAATTTAGTATATTTTAAAATAATATTTTATTGTATTTATTTAATTGGATATTACTTTTGTGAGGACATCGAGTAAAAATTAATATTGTTAAAATACGAGGAGTTATAAAACAATTCCACAGTGATTAAATAAATTTTTTGCGATATTTTTCTATTTTCTTAAAGAAATTATATGTTTTAGTTTTTATTATAAACGTTACCCTCAAGTGACCGAGGACTCTCCTGGCCTTGTGCCTTACCCACTCATCGATTACCACCAACCTGTGGCATTGACATCCATGTCCCATTGTGAAGCAAGGATGGGCAACACCAAACCACAGCCGCCTTGTAAAACAATGTCACAACTGCGTGAAAATTGCGCGTGAAATTCGACAATTGCCTAAAGTGTTATAAATATCTGCGGCTTTGGCGTCACTTTGGTGAATCTAAACAATAATTTATTTTGGACAACTCATTCGAAACGCGTAAAATTATAGGATATAGCACCATTGGACTTAATGTTGGATTTAGAGTTGTAGTAATGGTTGACTAACTAGTATTTTACACCATTTTCTCCTTCACATGACCTTTGGTGCTCAAGGTTTCCTAGTTGGTTTAGTCGGTGGTTTAAACACTATCAACACATCTTGTATGTGTTTACCAATAGAAAACCACCATTTTTTATTTGTTTTTCAAGTATCCAATCCATTAAATTAAATATTTTCTAGAAAATATAATCTATGTTCATAGTTTTTTTTATGTTTGAAACAAATGTAAATTATATATTAAGTAACAGCATACAAAATTCTCATATTTTAAGTTACTCTATGCTAATAACAATACTGTAATACGATGATAATCACAGAGGATAACTGGTATTTTTTAGAATTTTTTAAATAACTCCTTCAAGGAGTAAAAAGCTTTTTCAAAACGTAATTTTTTATTTCTACTTTGAATTTTTATACATTTCTATATTAATAATGTCTTAAGGTAATTTAGAATTAAATTTATTCAATGTTGGCTTTTTTATGAAACTCTGGTTTATAAGTACTTCTAATAAATAATTTTGTGAGCCCTGTATTCAAATTTTGTTTATAACACGAACAAACAAGATTGTGTAACACGAATCTTTAATGATAAGAACAATTTCGAATGTAAACGTTCCATAAACTATTAAGATGTTTAATTGTGTAAAATTTATGTTACTTTTTTATTATTGTTTGGGATTTTGTTCCCTTTCATTTATTTATTATTGCTGGCTTTTGTAAATTTAGAACTACATCTGCATACTTCTAATTGGTTATTCTATTTATAGAAATAAATTGGTTATTCTATTTATAGAAATTTTATATACGATTGGAAAAAGAAGATGTATTATTTTCAGTTTACTTTTGTTACAAAAATATTTAGATCTTCATAAAATATAAATGACAGATATAAACTGTTTTACATAGACTATTCATAGTTCCAACTCATATTATAATATTATGTAATCATCATTGTACACTAACTGTGTAGTCATGGTACTAACTGGTGTACTATAAAGTTAGTTGGTAATTAGTATTTGATGGGGTAGAAAGGATTGTTGATAATCTTTTACGTTGAGAAGAAACCACTTGTATAAATGTTCGACTAGGTACAACCCAAGTCTGTTTCAAGTGATTACTAAAGAGCTTATAAACCTAACTTTGAAACTAAGTATGCTTAACACAGATTAATCTGAACCGAGAGTTCTGAAGATGCCAGTTATTAAGTTAAGGGCGAATATTAGTTTCGAATGAGTGTGATTAGTGTAGATGAGCGAATGTAGTCATTGTTACAAACTAAGGCCGACCATTCCTTAGAAAGGGTAATTAATTAACTATAGCCCAGCCATTCTAACTTTACCTCTGAGGTTTTAAAGCTAAAATGGAAAATTGATATAGGCAACGTCGCATTCAGACCGCCACATTGCCTCTAAATTTTACATCCGGTGACTCACAACTGGAAAGAATGTAGGGAGGTACTAATTTATTTTTTTTATTCAGAATTAAAATATTTTTAGTGTTTACCTGGGTACTTTGTTCACTGTTTACAAATATCAAAAAACGAAGTCAATCGGACAATTTTAACTTATAAAAACTATCAGACCCTAGTTTTGATTTATGTAGACCGGAAACAAATTAGCCGTGGGATAGGAAGGAGCCAAGTGCTCAAGATATACCATGTTGCCATGTTGTGCTCCCCTCAGAGGTAAAGTTAGAACTGCTGGACTATAGTAGCCCAATGGCAAATGGTCAGCCGGTGTTGTCAGCTAATCCCTTTCAAAATTATGTATATCTCAGATTGGAATCGAACTGAGGACCTTTTTCTTATTAAGCAGGGCTTTAACCAACTATACTGTCAACCAACTAATTCATGGACACAAGTTCAATTGTTAGATCTATAACAATTATTTTATTTGTTTAAAAATACAAAAACATATTATTTTTTATAACCTTGAGTGGAGTGAAACTGTCGACGTAGCATGCAAGTGCGTGTCTCCCCGTGCCTTTGTATCTACACAACTACTGTAGAGACTACGTATGTATGCAGAGTTAAAGCGAACAAAGGAGCCAGATGAAAGAACTGCACTCAAATAAAGGTGTATGCATGTAGGACCACGCTTTGAAGATAACAATAAGTACGGACAGGTTGCTCTCAAAGAGTAATTAATTCCCGCCTGCCTCCACTTTTAAATCTTTCTTTATAATCCTCTGCGAATTAACATGTTGAACCAGGTCATATGTTTCATTATACATATTGGCTTCAAGAGGAAATAGGTATTTGTAATCAACGTGTTGAGTCCAATGAAATGAGCACGTGTATGGAATTGTTTCTCTAGCATCTAACAACTAAACCTCCACTAATGCTAACTAAACCCCTATATCAGACACCAATATACCAAATTTTCTTAACAAACCTTGTTTCCGAAGTAAATGTTTCAAAACATGTAAACATGTAATACTGAATGTTTATTTATAAAGGTACATGTCTTGATAATAATTTTACATTGGACTTACGTAGGGTTTAGAAGTTTATGTTCAGGATGTTTGAATTTTAATATTTGAATCATGTAAACAGCAACTAACACATAGTGAAATTGTATTCCTCTAGTTGTTAATAGTTGGTTATAAATTGTTTTTTCTTTTTTTCTTTTAATATAGTCTATTACATTTAAATTTTGTTTTAACCCGAATTTTTCTGTTGACATCTGATGTTATAGTGTTACTTATTTATTGTTGTTTATTCTATTGTTAAATATGTGTTTTGTTATTATTTATCAATTGATTTTTCATGCATATTTTTTAATATTCTTGAAACCTGCACCAGTGAGGATACTATTTTGACTTATTTTTTTATTTCTATAATCCTAATGTTATTGTTGATGTTTTGTTACTCTAACAAGGCCTTTGGCTACTTTGTGACTATGTCAATGCATGTAGTTGCCTGATGACAATAAACATCTTGAATCTTGGTGTTTCGAATAAAAAAATTATAAATGACTGAATGAATAAAAGGTGAAATGTTCCTCAAGACTCACGTCGTAAACGCTTCGTTTTCCAGCTTTAAATCTATATTTAAACTTTTTACATAAACCCATATTTAAAATGTGTCTTATGCCATAGGATTTTAATTTTGCATGAGTGTTTGACAATTGTAGTCCTAAAACTTTACAAAATGTTAGTACAGTATCTTTAAAAATTCAAAATTACGGCTGTTTAAATACTTTAATGTAAATTTCATGAAAACGAATGTAAATACGAACAAGTATAAAAGCTTGATATTCACATTATAGAAAACACAAATAAAGTTTTTGCTAAACGAACCCTCCACATCATGTTCATGTGACGATAAAACAGTCCTCCTTCTTTATTGCCCAACATTGAGAGCACAAACCTTACACGTTATAGTCCTACTTCAGCATTGTTTATCTCTTGATGTGCGCAGAACCAGTAGCAAGAAATATTATTATGTTAAACCCATCATGTAAAAGTGAACTATATAATTAGATTTGACTGTTAAGACATATAAGTTACTAAAGATTGGAAAGGCCTGGAGGCAAAAAGATGATGAACATATTGGCATTTAAACTCCTAAAAGGCAGATACAATCATAATTTCCCACCAACACAACAACTCCAGTAGATCCGCAACATAGCGCACTGTAATGAAGTTTTCCTTGCCATTCTAATACCTAAAGAAACGTTACCTAAAGAATCTTTGAAGCATCTTTTTGACAAAAGAGTCCATAAATTTCGATATAAGACTGACTTTGTATAAATAAACTTGATTGATAAATCAAACGTAGGTTTTGTACTTTTTGAAAATATTATATTTATTATTTTTAAAATATAATTTGGAATGGGTTTGTATAATTTCATTTCGAAGGTTACGCTGACATGTTGTGGTGCACACACCCAATATATGCCTCACAGCATGTAAATCAAACTCTAGGTTTCCGTTTCTTTATGTTTTCATAAATGTCACCTCAGGAATTGTTTCTCTCTACGTTTTGCTTGCTTTTTCCATCTATTTTTCTGAGAAAGAAAATGTCACACGATTTATGTTCCATTCCAAGGTAATATTGAAAACACCAGACTTGAGTTACATAGTTGACTTGGAACCCTGAATTCTTCTCATGCCAACAGTTTGTTAAACACTGATTAGAATGTAGGAATGTAATTTTTACACACATTCAAGATCAAGTTAATAGTTGCTAGTTTTTATTTTCTAATGTCATCTCAGTATATACCTCACGTTATTTATTTATATTTAACAGTTCATAATGTTGGGATAGAACCTTTAATAGGGGTGGGGGGAGGGGCACTAGTGATGCAGTGCTGTAACCCAGCTACTTGGGGACGAAGTCTTGTGTAGATTGTAGGTGATACAAATCTACACTATGATCGATCCTCTTATTACTGACATGGCTGCTGCTCAATGGTTGCTATCAGCGTGGACACTGCTAGAGAAGTCTGAGCGTCCATTTTGGGTGGTAGTCAAGGTTCCGATGTTGTGTAGGGAAAAGAACTGAGTGTTAGACTTGTCAGTTAGCTGAATATCAGACCAACACTAAGTGGTTCGGATTCCACGTAAAGCTGTAGGTCCCTTAGTTGCCCTGGCTATCGGGCTATTAATAAATAGCTATTTTTTGTTAAAATTCGACCTTAGTTAGTAACAATGAATACAATCATTTATCTCATTATACTCATTCGCCCCTCATATTCGCCCATATCTTGACAATCGGTGTTAAAACAAGACATCGATGACCCTCTTATTTACAGCGGTTACGAGTCCGAAAGTTGTGTATGGGAAGCAAATGAGTGTCAGGCTTGTTGTCAATTAGCTGACAGTCGGACCAATACTACGTAAAGCTAGGTCCCTTAGCTGCCCTGGCTATTGGGAAATTAATAAATGGCCCTTTAAGAGAAACAACCAAACTCAGTTAGTAACCAGACTACACAGATCATCCACATTAATTCTACATTCATGTAATCATTCATATTCGCCTTGAAATAGGCATAGAGTGGTGTCAGCGTATTATGTCTAAAAATCTAAGAATCTAATGCGAAATGTTTTGTTTTTAATACATCTGTAAAGATTACAACAATGCGAGTCGGTGAGCTAATTACGTAGCTAGGATTTTTAATATGCCCAGCATTTACGTCTTATGAAGATAAATTTATTCCTAGTATTACTTTAAAACCTTAAATATTTGAAAATACTACATTAAATCAAATGTCACTGTTGTCATGAGAACAATCATGTCTGAAATTCTGGTTAAGTAAATACATTTTGATTTTATTTTAGGTCTTAATCATTGTAAACGTTCGTTTCAGTTACATGGAAATATTGTTCAAATCTTGGGTTCAAATGTTTGAACTTTAACCCTGTTTGTTAAACTATCCCCAAACAGTACTTGGTATACTACAACATATCCTCATGATAAAAGGTATATTTATAGGACTGTGCAGGTACATTATATTTAAACTAAAATATACAACATAATGCTTTCAATAATATCTTGTCGATATCTGAGACGTTACACAAAATATAATGCTGAAAAGAATTTAGCAACAATAAATTCTCTCTCTCTCTCTCTCTCTCTCTCTCTCTCTCTCTCTCTCTCTCTCTCTCTCTCTCTCTCTCTCTCTCTCTCTCTCTCTCTCTCTCTCTCTCTCTCTCTCTCTCTCTCTCTCTCTCTCTCTCTCTCTCCCCCTCCCAATCAGTTCACACCTCTGGAATATTCTGGATTGCAGCGGCACCTATTAAAAAGCACCCTTGACCGAATAATCAGTGTCAGTCAACAGTCTTCACTCCTCAGTTTGATGTGGACGTTGACTTATGACTGTAAATTGATCATGCAAAATAAAGTGAAAGTTCATGAGGGAAACGAAATGAAATACGTCTTTATTTTGTAAGGCGAGATTAGGAGTAGACAGCCCTATCTACCACTTAACCTTAAGGGGTAGCTCTTGAATGAACATAAAACATAAGTAGTGGGCTTTAAGTAATGTTATTAAATGTGGTTTAATTCATAACTTCTTTTAAGTGCTAAAAAAGGGGACTATTTACTTATATTTGTGTATATAACGTATTGTGTGATGCAATTAATGTGGGTAAAAAAAAAAAAAAAAAAAACACAGTATCTCCGGAGTGAACTCGCTTTATAACTTACAATCCAGTAGGACTGTAGCAGTATTGACAACAACCCTAATGACATTGATATTTTTTTTCCGATTCTCACAACATGTTCTGCAGACTTTTAATCTAATATTTATGAGTTCATTTACAATTAGTGTAATATTATTTGGTTGCAGATATTGTTATCTTATGTAATATTCTTAATATGTTGTTGTTACTGTTGTTTAAGATTATAGTTAAATGTTTAATATTTATTTATAAACTATTTCATTCTCACTATTTATTATGTTTAACAATAATGAATTCTCGTTTTAGGGCATATTATTTAATGTTATGAATGCTGGTTTATTGTTGCTAATTTGTGTGAATATTTTTGTATGTGGTTATTTTTTGGCATGCCCTTCAAGGAACTATGTATATATTCTGCTCCATGTCTTTTATATTATGTATATTATTAAATTATGCTGTATTGTAATTTTGGGCGTATGCTTGTTGTGTATAGTCTGAAGTTGAATAAATAAATAAATACGCCACCATGACTATGACTTTGGTTTTATGGTCATGAATGTCAGTGCCTCAAGTGACGACATATTTAAATTTACAGTTTAATTGTTCAGCTTTTGTCGTAGTATCAAGTTCACTCGAATGACTATATTCCAATCCAAAACCTAATGATTGAGCTAATCATTCCCAAACCAGATTAAATAATATCTTGTTTATCTTTTTTAACGTGTGATCTATTTTTACATGAAGACATAAACAGTATTTTATATGTATATATCAATTAAATAAAATCGTTTCAAATAAAACTTAGTTTTGAGACCCATCCCCCCACCAAAGCTGGAAAGCGTGCCAACCGGGGGGATGGCTCAAAACAAGTCGAGCGATGGGATCACGGGTGGCAGTTGGAGGGTCCAAAATAAAACTCGGCAGCTGAGCAAAACTACTTTTTATTACCAAGGAAAAAAACAATAAAACAAAAACGGCAGAAGGCCACAATATAAAATAGGCAGAAGGCCACAATATTAATTCGTAATTAAATAAATAACCATAAACACTAAATTAACAAGATACAACACATAAACTACAGAAACAACAAACTCCACAAATACCAAAATTTAACAATCAATTTTTGTATGGCCTATCTGCAGTTTGGCCTGAGACTCCCAAAACGTAAGGAAAATTTATTAACAAAATTTAAAAGGTGACAAACTTAGAAACAAATTTAGATAACCCCAAATAAAAGTGAAAATTTAGAAAACGTCTGGAAAACAACAATTAAACCGGCAATTTAGCCCACATATCCCTTGATTCCACCGAGGCCAGGGAGTAAGCCGGCATCCCTGGGCAGCTCCGAATTGAAAGTTAAGCAAAGAACAATAATCCCCTTTTGGTGAAAGTTTAAAAATTAAATAATTTAAAAGAAAATCTAACACGGTACCGTTCTATTATCCCCTGACATCAATAATACAATTAACAACGAAAAAATAAATAACAACTAGGCCTAAACATATAAATAAATAACAACATGGTTTAACAATGGGGACCTAACCAATATAAAATTTAAAAACTATAACAAAAATAAACTACGTAAAGATTAACCATAACAAATAAACTAACTAAATAAATAACAATAAATATAAACTTTTCCTTTTTTTTAAATTTTAAATATATATAGCTCTGGCAATGTCCCCATGGCTGTTTCATACACTGTTATCACTCTGTCCAAAGTTAGGCCTAGGCCACAAACAGTTCCATAAACATTTTTTTTCTTCTTTTATATTTCATGATTTTTTCTTTTTATTTCTTTTTTTTTTTTCTTTTAATATCACCAAAACCCCTCAGCTCAGCCGCCGGGAAACTACATAGAATGCACTGACCTGAGGACAGAAGACTTCTACCACCACAGATGTAGAGCGGGTAGCTGGCGACTCCAGACTCCAACATGGTCCTCAGGCCAGGCTAGCAGTGCAGAAGGTCGGCAATCCCCGGACGGCGGGCCGAGGGCTGAACGTCCCACTCGAGGACCCTGGACTGCAAGGTCAAACACAGCCATTAAACACAGTCCAGCCATCACAACAAAATATTACCCATACCCACTGATATAAGAAATGGCAACAAAACAGGAACAGACAAAATTGTACATGATTAAAGCACACTAGAAAATAAAAGGCCTATTTTTAGGCTATGAAAATTTATGTTGGAAAACAGATTTAAAACAAATTACAAATTAACCAATTATAAAAGAATTAATTACGTATATGGAACTAAAAATGACAAACTGAAAACCAGGATATGGATACATGAGCAATAGGTTATAACATGAAAATCAAAGAGTACAGCTAGGCTAGGTTATTGTCAATGAACAAAAAATATGGTAAATCGGTAACTACAACTGTAAAAAGGCTCAATAAAAATCATACAGAATTACAATTGAAAATAAAACAAGATATAATAAAGCAATTACTGGTAAACCTGTAACCTGGAGCACATGGCTCAAACATAGGTTAACTAAACTAGACAAAGAAAATACAAATTTAACAAAACCCTAAAACACAAGCAAGAACGATTAATATGATGGAAACAAAATATTCTCACCAAAAGGGTGATTCGATATTAGAAATTTACAAAATGAACACTTACGTTACAGTGTCTCTCAGCCACGCATAGTTAAGTTGATCGGCAGCACAAGACAAATGAAGACAGGCCAACCTCACCGAAGCTGCTGGAACACGGAACGAAACGGAACCGGGCCAACGACCACCAACTTACGCAAAATGCAGAGCGTGAGCGAACTCAGGCAGCCTGGCAGACAACGACGAAAAAAGCGAAAAACGTACCGGTCAAAACGACCCGGTACAACCTCCCTCTGCAAAACCTCAACACACCCAGGCAGGGGAGAACTCGGTACCTCAGGGAACCAAACAGAAGAAGAAGAACCTCCAAAGAGTGGTGCTCCAAGGACGCCAAAGAGAATCTAAGAGGGGAAACCCCTCAAACAGGGAGCGAACTACCCTGACGGTCGGGCCCGACCAGAAAAGAGAGAAAGGAGACTCTCTCAGAACAGCCACCTAGGGCGCAGAGGTGATCAATCTCTTTGCCCCAAGAAACCCCCAGGAACACCAACTCCTGGATCAACCGTTCCCCGGAAAGCCTTAAGCTGGGACACATGGGCTTTCCTAAACACCCTGCCTGACTGGGGATCAACCAGCAGAGCAGTCACCGGTGACAAAAACCTGTCGATGCGGTGGGGACCAGACCACCGATAGCACAACTTTGCAGCTCTTCGTTCCGCGGCCGAACTGACCGGGTGAGCCTGACAAAGAACCAGATCTCCAACCTGAAAAGGGTTAGGAGTACGACCCTTATCATACCTCCTCCTTACTCTCTCTCTAGCACGTAGCAGGTTGCGCCGAGCAGCCCGCCACGTGGACACTACGTCAGTGGCACCTGGCGTAGGTAGAAGATCCTCTAACCTCCACAAGTTGGACAAAGGGTTGTTAGGAGGGTAGCCATGTAGAATTTCGAAGGGAGTGGCATTGTGACTCTCCTGCTTGGAAGAATTAAAAGCAAGCTGGAGCCAAGAGAGACTCTCATCCCAGGTGTTCTGCTTCTCAGCATGGAAGGTAATAAGGGCAGACCGAAGATTGCGGTTGAACCGCTCTGCATGAGAAGGCTGTGGGTAATAAGGAGAGGTAGTCACATGCCTGATACCATTGCCAAAACAGAACCTACGAAACTCATGGGAGGTAAACTGGCTACCGTTGTCGGACACAAGAGTGGAAGGCACACCAAAGTGCTGGAAGAGTTGGGACTGGAGAGCACGGATGGTGAGCTTAGCCGTGGCACTCCGAAGTGGGAAAAGCGAAACGAACTTCGAGAAAACATCCACACAAACAAGTAGGTAGGAGCTACCTGACTTGCTACGGGGAAAAGGACCCACGTAGTCGATGAACACCTTCTCAAAAGGACGCTCGGCCACCTCAGAAGATAACAACCCTAACCTTGCATTCTGACTAGGCTTGCTGAGAGAGCACAGGTGACAAGCCCGCACTCTGCCAGCAACATCCCGGTCCATGCCCTTCCAGATGAAGTACCTACGAATCTTAGCGATGGTCTTATGAATGCCAAGATGACCGCCCACAAGAGAAGAGTGATAATACTGAAAGACCATCGGTACTAGATGACTAGGCAGCACTACACGGGGTTCACCCCTCTGTCGAGGACGGCAACAGAGTACCCCTTTGGACAGAAAATAGGGAGGGTGGGCACCTCCCTCTTGAAGCTCACCTAAGATGACTGACAGCTCGGGATCTTTCTGCTGATGGGACAGTAGGTCGTCAAAAGCCAGAGGAAAATCCAGAAGAACAGCACCACACTGAGCAACAGCCTCAGTCGGTGGATCACTGGGTTCGTGGTACATGCGGGAAAGAGCATCCGCGATGACATTCTGGGTACCCCTAAGATGTTGAACTCGGAACTTAAAGGCAGAAATTTTGACGACCCAGCGACCAATTTTCCCAAGCTGTCTGGGATGGGCAAGAAGCCAAGACAGTGCCTGATTGTCCGTCTCCAGCAAGAACTCAGCGTGTTCCAAGAAACGCCGAAACTTGTCCGTACCGAAGACAACAGCCAGACACTCTAACTCATAGATGGAAGAAGCTTTCTGTTCCTGGTGAGACAACGTCCTCGAAGCAAAAGCGATGGGCTGCCTGACCCCATCAAACTCCTGAGAAAGAACAGCAGCAATGGCGGAGGAGGAGGCATCAGTCTGAAGAATAAATTCTCTACTAAAATCAGGCATACGCAGGACAGGAGGTTGCATGATAGCCTCCTTGAGAGCATCAAAGGCAGTCTGCTGAGCTTGGCCCCACACAAAAGGGACACCTTTCTTTCGCAGCTCGTTCAACGGGGCAGCAAGCTCGGCCACGTTAGGGATGAAGCGACGGTAAAAATTCACCATCCCCACAAAACGGGCAATCCCCTTGGCATCTCTGGGAGGAGGAAAATCCCGAATGCCCTGGGTCCTCGCAGGATCTATGCAGACGCCTCGAGAAGAGATAAGATGACCCAGAAAAGAAATCTCAGGACGAGCAAAAGTGACTTTCTCTGGATTGACGGTAAGGCCAGCTGATTTGAGGCGACTAAGAACTTCCTCCAGATGTTGCATGTGTTCCCCGAAAGTCTCACTGTAGACAAGAAGATCGTCCAGGTAATTGAAAACAAACTTGAACTTCACATCATGGAAGATGGAATCAAGCAGACGAGTAAGAGTCTGGGCACCCACAGCAAGACCCATAGGAACCCTAGTGAACTGATAGAGATTCCAGGGAACACAGAAGCTAGTCATGGGCCGTGATTCCTTCTTCAATGGAATCTGATGGTAGGCCTGGTTCAAATCAAAAATACTGAAAAACTTGGCCTTACCGAACCAATCAAACGCAGAATGCAAATCAGGCAGAGGTACCGAGTCAATAGCGACCTTAGCGTTGAGCCTCCGATAATCCATCACAAGCCTAGACTTACCATTAGGCTTGGGCACAAGAAAAGCTGGACTGGCATAAGCAGAACGAGACGGTTCAATCACACCCTTGCTCAGAAGATCTTCAATCATAGCCCTCATAACCTCCATCTTTGGGGGAGCAAGTTTGTACGGATGACTTCTAACTGGTTGAGAATCGGTGAGGTGGATCTCATACTCCAGAAGAGAAGTGACCCCAAGCTCAGCCGTAAGCACATCAGGAAACCGCAAACACAGCCTCCTAATGGCCTCCGCCTGCTCAGGGGGGAGATGACCAACTGGATCCACCTTGGGTTGTTCGGGCTCACAACCCACCTCTCTGACTGCAGGAGGGCAGTCAGAATCACCTACTAGAGGCACCAAAACTCGCCGATTAAACTTGAAAAATATCTGGCGCTTCTGGAGGTGAAGCACCATACCACTCTTAGAAATAAAGTCTGCCCCTAGGATACAAGAAACCGCCAGGTCCTTGGCAACAAGAAAACCCCACCTCCAGGAAAATCCTTCAATTTTAAAATGGAAAAACGCCTTTAGAATTATAGGTAGAGGAGTTTGGGATGCCGTCCAGCACGTAATAGAAGAAGGCTCGGTGTGCCTGACAAGTCCTAAGGCGTCAAGGGACTCAAAAAGAGAAAGGCTGATGATACTGCATGCCGAACCAGAATCAAGAAGGGCTCGACACACCGTACCACCAAAAGATACAAAAACGCCAGGACACACCGAGGTGACCGCCCTAAGTCCCAGGGAAGCCATGCCAGCAAGGCCAGAAACATCCCCGACGCTCCTGCGATGGGCACGCGTCAGAGGCAAATGGCCACGGTCAGTCGCAACAACGCGGGGAGCTACTGTGGAGGCAACCCCCCGCGCTGAGCGTTTCCCGCCCCACGACCTCGAGCACGTGGACAGTCACGTCGAATGTGACCAGGTTGGCCACAAGCAAAACACAGAACAGGAGGCCGAGAACCACGACCCTCCACTGGCTGACTCACACCTAAAGACATAGCCGGTCGACGGGTGGGGAGAGCACGATGACTCTCAGAATCCCTCCCTTGCTGGTCTGAGAACTGCACGCTGCGCGAAACAATGCACAGCTGATGCAGCTCCCGAAAAGTAGAAGGAACACCAGCAAAAAACCAATCTGCACCGTTCTTCTGGAGAAATGCCATCCAGGATGACACGAACGGTGTCAGCTTCAGAAAGGGTGAGGCGCAACGCTTGACGAGCTTCCTTGACTGAAGAGACATAGGCTGCCAGAGACTCGCCCCTACCCTGCGACCGATAAAATCTGTCCATGACCATCCTCTCCCTGAGTCGAATGGGAAGAAATGACGAAAGTAACTCTCGATGGAACGAGTCCACCGAGGCATCACTGGCCAAGACAGAACTCAGCAACTCCCCAACGGGACCTCTGCAATAAGGGAACACCAGACGAAGCAAGTCCCCAGCCTGCATGCCGGGCATCTCACTAAGTCTGAGAAAGGCCACCAGAAACTTAAGAAGCTCCTCAGGATCCATCCCATCGATCACAGGGAGATTCTGGATCATGGGCGTGAGAGGGTTAGGCAGCTTGTGGTAGCTCAGCTGCAGAAGAGCAGGTGAACCCACAGGAGCCGAAGCAGAAGGAAGGGCAGCTGGAGCCGAACCACAAGCAACCTCAACAGAAACGCCTGCAGGCTCAGAAGGAGCCTCAGGCACAGTGAAAACCGTTGTCTCAGCCTGCGGCCTCGACACGTTAGGCGACAGTGTGAAAGCAGGCCGCTGACCCAGACCCGTAGGAGTCGTGGAACCGGAGAGTGCCTGAAAAATCTCCTCAAGCCTAGATACACTCTCCAAGATCCACGCCCTATCCGACGGTTCCAACCCCGGCGCCCGGTTGACCAGCCTTAAACGGGCAAGCAGATGACCCAGACGTGCAAGGCGGCAGGCCCGGTCACGACCCACTGGAGGTTCCAACTGCAAATCCTCTAACACCCCTTCCCAATCTTCCACCTTCCGTTTACAAATCCCCAACTCATCACCAACCTCCAGCAGGTCAGACCAATCCACCGCCGTACCCGCGGACAACTGCTCCCGCAGCAACCTCCGGAGATTCAGAACATCACCCTCCGGAGTCACACCCCGCGACCTCAACTCGAAAATCAACTCCTCCTTGACTCCAGGAGCGCAACATTCTGCAGATAGGCCATCTCTAACGCAACAATTCTCAACAATATACACAAAAAACGACAACTCCAGGGTCCAAGACGAACTAAACCCTCAGCCTACCGAGCCACTGCCGACCACTCCAATCCACCCATGAACCCCATTCAACAAAGTAACCAAGCGGATTGCCTAGGTTTTGTGTGTTTTTTTTTTTTTTTTTTTTTTTTTTTTTTTTTTTTTTTTTTTTTTTTTTAACAAAGTTAAATGATTTATTTGGTTTTAATTGTTTTTCTTTTTAAATAATTATTTATTTGTTTCTTTTTTTTTTTTTTTTTTTTACGTATTACCAAGACACCTTGACGGTAGGTCGGCCAACCATGGCCTACTAACTGGCAAACACCCACCGTCAACAACCAAGAAAGAATTAAATTTTTTTTTTTTTTTTTTTTTTTTTTTTT
This sequence comes from Stictocephala bisonia, assembly GCA_035578905.1. Lineage (NCBI taxonomy): Eukaryota > Metazoa > Arthropoda > Insecta > Hemiptera > Membracidae > Stictocephala > Stictocephala bisonia. The sequence goes on from JAQJVL010004778.1 coordinate 15,728, forward strand.
TTTTTTTTATAGGCAACCACGCTCTGCTACCAATTGAGACCCATCCCCCCACCAAAGCTGGAAAGCGTGCCAACCGGGGGGATGGCTCAAAACAAGTCGAGCGATGGGATCACGGGTGGCAGTTGGAGGGTCCAAAATAAAACTCGGCAGCTGAGCAAAACTACTTTTTATTACCAAGTAAAAAAACAATAAAACAAAAACGGCAGAAGGCCACAATATAAAATAGGCAGAAGGCCCCAATATTAATTCGTAATTAAATAAATAACCATAAACACTAAATTAACAAGATACAACACATAAACTACAGAAACAACAAACTCCACAAATACCAAAATTTAACAATCAATTTTTGTATGGCCTATCTGCAGTTTGGCCTGAGACTCCCAAAACGTAAGGAAAATTTATTAACAAAATTTAAAAGGTGACAAACTTAGAAACAAATTTAGATAACCCCAAATAAAAGTGAAAATTTAGAAAACGTCTGGAAAACAACAATTAAACCGGCAATTTAGCCCACATATCCCTTGATTCCACCGAGGCCAGGGAGTAAGCCGGCATCCCTGGGCAGCTCCGAATTGAAAGTTAAGCAAAGAACAATAATCCCCTTTTGGTGAAAGTTTAAAAATTAAATAATTTAAAAGAAAATCTAACACGGTACCGTTCTATTATCCCCTGACATCAATAATACAATTAACAACGAAAAAATAAATAACAACTAGGCCTAAACATATAAATAAATAACAACATGGTTTAACAATGGGGACCTAACCAATATAAAATTTAAAAACTATAACAAAAATAAACTACGTAAAGATTAACCATAACAAATAAACTAACTAAATAAATAACAATAAATATAAACTTTTCCTTTTTTTTTTAAATTTAAATATATATAGCTCTGGCAATGTCCCCATGGCTGTTTCATACACTGTTATCACTCTGTCCAAAGTTAGGCCTAGGCCACAAACAGTTCCATAAACATTTTTTTTTCTTCTTTTATATTTCATGATTTTTTCTTTTTATTTCTTTTTTTTTTTTTCTTTTAATATCACCAAAACCCCTCAGCTCAGCCACCGGGAAACTACATAGAACGCACTGACCTGAGGACAGAAGACTTCTACCACCACAGATGTAGAGCGGGTAGCTGGCGACTCCAGACTCCAACATGGTCCTCAGGCCAGGCTAGCAGTGCAGAAGGTCGGCAATCCCCGGACGGCGGGCCGAGGGCTGAACGTCCCACTCGAGGACCCTGGACTGCAAGGTCAAACACAGCCATTAAACACAGTCCAGCCATCACAACAAAATATTACCCATACCCACTGATATAAGAAATGGCAACAAAACAGGAACAGACAAAATTGTACATGATTAAAGCACACTAGAAAATAAAAGGCCTATTTTTAGGCTATGAAAATTTATGTTGGAAAACAGATTTAAAACAAATTACAAATTAACCAATTATAAAAGAATTAATTACGTATATGGAACTAAAAATGACAAACTGAAAACCAGGATATGGATACATGAGCAATAGGTTATAACATGAAAATCAAAGAGTACAGCTAGGCTAGGTTATTGTCAATGAACAAAAAATATGGTAAATCGGTAACTACAACTGTAAAAAGGCTCAATAAAAATCATACAGAATTACAATTGAAAATAAAACAAGATATAATAAAGCAATTACTGGTAAACCTGTAACCTGGAGCACATGGCTCAAACATAGGTTAACTAAACTAGACAAAGAAAATACAAATTTAACAAAACCCTAAAACACAAGCAAGAACGATTAATATGATGGAAACAAAATATTCTCACCAAAAGGGTGATTCGATATTAGAAATTTACAAAATGAACACTTACGTTACAGTGTCTCTCAGCCACGCATAGTTAAGTTGATCGGCAGCACAAGACAAATGAAGACAGGCCAACCTCACCGAAGCTGCTGGAACACGGAACGAAACGGAACCGGGCCAACGACCACCAACTTACGCAAAATGCAGAGCGTGAGCGAACTCAGGCAGCCTGGCAGACAACGACGAAAAAAGCGAAAAACGTACCGGTCAAAACGACCCGGTACAGTTTTCAACTGATATGTCGTGAGTAACCTCTTTTTATGAACTTGGAGCAGATGAAACATTGCCTTCCTCTAATACAAGCTTTACGGCTGTCAGGGCTTTAACAAGATCCTGGCCAGGTAGTGGGATGATCCTGTGTAGGTAAAGATAATGTTATTGGACAGTCTGAAAAAGTATTACGTTGTCACGATCTCCATTTTATTGAAACTAGAAATATTTTTTTCTTACTCGGCATGAAGCCTGGTTAGAAAAATATTTGTTTAGAGACAAGGTAAATTAGAAGTACGACGTGGTTATAATACACAACCGTAAATCATTTACCTATATTTTATATAAACCATTTATATAAAAACAATTCAGTTCTAGTATGGTATAAATTTAATTTTTATGTTATTTATTTTTAGAATGAAAATGTGTGATTATTACATTTTTGACAATGTAAATATATTCTCTGTATTTACTTAATTAATTTTAATTCACAGAGATAAAATTAATAAACGTTAAAGTTTCTTTTCCTCATTCATTTCTGTGGTAGGTTTAAAACATTGCTCATTACTCTCATGCTTCAGTTAAGTGAAATATTGTGCACAATATTTCATTTCGATTATAATCAATGTTCGAATATTATTGTACAGAAATGCCTCTATTAAGTAGCGATTGTATTTTTAAATATATTGAAGAAATCTATGTAAATATTATATTTATCTGATCACAAAAGCCTCTATTGTTTATTTACACTGAAAATTCCGTTTGAATATAGATATATATTTACAAACACATGTACTTAAATAACATTAAAAAATAAGTAACTTATCAAATTTTACCCATCCAATTGTAATTATAGTTGGAGATTTAGTTTTAATTTTTTCGTTATGATACAAGTTAGGTTTTTTAAACAAATTGTGTTTCCCTCCTATCTTTATTCTTATTATTTTATTCTATATTGAACATAACACAATATATTAAACAATTAACACAATAAAACTAATGTTAGCAATATTTTGTGCTAAATAATGTTTGTTTAGAATTATTATTCACATTTGGTGGATTGATGCCGTCTAGGCATTTTAACTATATTAATATAATAAGTCCTTAAAATTAATTATAACCAACCCATAATCTCTCTCACAAACCCTAACCCAAAACAATATAACGGTTATTAACATATGGTTTCAACATATGTTTAAATAAATATTTATTAACAACACAGAAAGCTTTAATATCCGTAAAAAACTCCCCCCTCCCCTTATACGTAATTAAGTCTCTTGTTAAAGCTCCTAAACTACCCTACATATACGTGTCCAGTTAGAAAAGCTGGATGGTCGGTCCATATTGAATGTGATAAGAGAGGTAATGTCAACAAAAAGCCATTAATTCCACTATAGTATCATTTGTAAGTAAATCTGTGGACTGTACATTGTCCACGACCGAGTGGTTGAGGATAATTTATATATGTTACAAAGTTACGAATCGTTAAAAATATTGCATTATAATTTCGTTTCTACCAGAAGGAATATTTTTTGTAAAATTATATGAAAAGTTAGCATTGAAAAACTATATCTTAAAATGTTTTAGTAGTATTCACCTAAAATTAAATTACTTTAAAGTATGTATGAGTTATGTTTTTCAAAGTAAAAATAAAAACACTTAATTTAGACCAAAAACACAGATGGAAAATTGAATGGCTGAAAAGCTTGTTGGTCTATTATTATAAGTAACGAAAATGTGTTTTTTATTTTATTTTTTTTTTATAATATCGGTTACTTTTATGAAAATATATTTTAAAAGTCTAGTACGGGTTTTAGTTTCCTTACGACTTTGAGAATGTTGGACCTTTTCCGTTAATTCACTATCACAGCTTTTTCGGTTACTTCACAACCACTACTTTTTTATCGCAATTACGGTTAGGTTAGGTTAGGTAACTACTAAAGTTGATCAGAAACTGGTACATCCAATGAATGACTTAACGCCAAATGCACTCTCCATGTGTAAGTTCTTGGAAAGCGATAAGATAAGGCCAGCGATATCGGATTCCTAGCTGATAAGAAATACCACAGTAGGCGTAAAAATGATTGGGAATAGTTTTTAGAGCAATAGAATATTTATCAAGCGGTAGTGAATTAACAAAAAAAATAGTGATATTGAATTAACGGAAAAGATCCAGAATGTTTATTAAATATATTTATAATTCCTCTTTACATTATGGGGAAGTGCAATAGTTAGTACTGAGCAAATTTTTAAATTTTTCTTCCAATTGCTCATAACAAATTTCGCTCACTACGTCATAATGTAAATATAAATTAAACATAATAAATCATTGCAGAATGTCGTTCTACGTTCAAGAAGGAGCTAATATTTTTTAGGAGAGAACCCTTCAGGTGCTTCCATTAGAGGCAGTAAATCATGTCTAGTCTGAATTTGCAAATGGCCCCAGAGATGTCAACGTCACTTTTATTGCTTGATTCTAGCTGCTACGGGGTTACAACAAGTGAATTGTTAGAAAACCATATACAATCCGTTTATGAGGAATTATGAACTTTCAGTCACAAAGATAATGTGTTAACATTATACTACAAAAACAATAACCGATGCAGAAAAAATACAACCAACATTATACAACAAGGTGGAAAACATACAAAACCAAATTTAAAATTTATTGGGACTAATTGTAAACTTCAGAAACACAAACAGAGATGGCTTGTCACATTTGCTGTTTAACTTCATGAACATACATAGTACAATAGAATTAATTACAAAGCTTATAAAATGAGGTAAGAAATAGTGAGGTATACTTTTGCACCCTTTTATTTGTTATTAAATAAATTAGATTACCAGGCTCACTTAGTCAAGGAGTTACCGAGCAACTATAAAACCTGATTCGTGTCTTCTCTAGAAAGATTAGGCATACTTTCCACCCTATGATTTTCCTAATTTGGCCAAGATATTTCTTACTATAAAACTACCAATTCTCTATACACTAGTTTAAGTTCTTAAAAGAAAAGTCCGAAAAATATAAAAAAATTCTGAATAATAAACTCATTATGTAATATAACTCATAACAAGAAAAAACTTAATCCTGAAATAAAGATGAGAGTGCTAATTATTTTTATTTTATATTTACATAAATATAACTTACAATAAAATGTAGCAAGAAAATTAAATTGACTGGTGCCAGAAGTAGAGCTACATGTGGTGGATAAATAACAGAAGAAATATTTAACTGAAAATAAAATTGCCAGAAATAGTGAAGATGTCAAAATGCATTTTAGTGAACACTAAATAAATATCATTTGACACGTTTCCTATCTTAGAGGTTTGTTTGTTGTAGCGAACCATGGAGACCCATGTTGAGTGATGTGCTGACGCCAGAGAAGCAGAGGACAGACGTGCTGATGTTCCGTTAGAGAGAGAGACACACCGGCAGAGTGCTGAATGCTCTACCTACAATATCATCATGATCGACTGAACTAGCTGAATTTTGTTGGGAAATGTTTATTTTGTTTTTTATTTATTTATATATTTTGAGAAACCATTTCTTATATAAAACGTTACTAAAAACTATAGTATTTTGTATGTTTTTTTCTTAGTTATATATAATTTGAAAATAGCATATTATTTATATCTGTACACTTAATTTCACCTTTTTTTAGGTCTAATTATATATATATATATATTTAGGTATAGCTAATTCTGATGTCTAGGAAGATACCTGAATGTTTAGTTTTACTTCAGCTATCTTACAAAAGCCATTCTAGGGCTATGTCTAATGAGAATGAATAAAATGGAGATAAGTTGTATGGCACCGCCACTGCTGACTACATGATTTAGGAATCATTTGATTTAGAATACACTCTCTCAAGTTCATTCGAGATAAATGTATCAAGAGAAAATATTTATTGGAATATGAGATTCAATATATGCGGGTGTGTAACATTCACGCAAAATGACGAAATAGGAGATGTGAAGGTGTATATAATTTCCCCCGCTGTAAAAAGTCCTCACCTGTACATTTTACTCTGTTAAATCTTACTTCACCAATATACTTGGTGTTTGGCAATTCTTTAGCCAAACTTTGGGATTTTATTCTGGACATGAAAACAAACAAACATTGTTGAGTCATTTTCCTGAGTTTCTATCAAATATTTAGTGTTACGTATACAAATTAAACTATTTATTTTTATAAACTTAAAAATATAAAATGATGATACATTTATTATTATGACATTGAGATTTAATATACAGTGCAAACTTTGTTTGTTCGTTAGAACCTTAAATATTTTTGAGTATATGTAATTCTTTGTTGATGAAAGGACAAAAAGAACATAAAAGTCTATAATCTAGAATTAAACACTTCGAAAAGGCTGCATAAACACAAACAAGCTTTAGTTCAACTGATTTTACTACAGATGCATTACAATATAGTATATAAATTAATTTTAAATGTGTTTTCACGACGGTGATAGGAAAACTTTATTTATTCGGAGGATAGGTTCCCATATTTCCAACAATAAAGATAAAAATATTACTGAGAGATGAATAATACACAAGAACATTGATGTTCAGTAGGTAATAAAATTTATTTTTACAATACATATTTTTATTTATTTATGTCTACAGTAATACCACGCTATTCATTCAATGTAACAAAACAAGATGGCTAGGACTCTTAAAGACACTTAATTGACAAACACGTAAAGCGCACTTAAAGACAAACCCTCCTTCTGAAGCAATCAAACATTATGTACTAACCTAATTAACTCAAACCATCAAACCTGTCATAGTATTTGACTATACTTTTATTTTTGGAGTACTCTGTTTTATATAAGGCTGCTATTTAACTCTAGATAATTTATATCCATATTTTTACTTATATGTTTGAATAAAACGTTCAATGAATACCTTAACAAACGTGGTAAAAAGTGGGTAACAGATTTTTTTCCAGGAGTTTTTGGAGATGATATGTTCCAAAATACTGTTACGCTGATATTAAAAAGCTTTGTACGCCTAAAACTGCAACACAAACAGATAGACCACAAACAGAGGTATACACAACCCACATCGAGGTTGTTTGTCTATATCAGAATCACCCGACCGTGAGGCGAGTGTTTGTTATTGTTCAACGCCTGTCCACGTCACTTGGCATCAAAGCTGTGTTTGTGGCTAACACAGAAAATTCCCTTTACCCCGGTTTGCATGGTCAGCAATCATGTTTTACAGAAATAAAAATATCGATATTCTTTGCAAACGAGTATTATAACAATATTAATCTGATCTACAATCTAAGAGAATCTAAGACTGTGTAAATTTTGGAGTTAATATGACTCATAATTTTATTTAAATAGTTTTAAAAAGTGCCATAAAGAATTTTCCGTATTGTAATAGTTCAACAGTAGATACTAGAAGTCGGCCTATGTCTGTGAATCTATTAACATTTGGATATTTACTGTACTGTAGAACTATTAAAGGCACCGGAACAAATGTTTAGCTTGTTTTTGATGAATAGCTGTGCGTGCGATTTTTTTAATGTTGTGAAATAGTTTTTTACATGCTATTTGTAATGGAAATTCGAAAATTCCTTTCTTATTGCACATCTATGATACACAATATGCATTACCTCAAAATGTCAAGTCTTTAAAAAAAATTTAACAACAAATATATAGTAATGTTTTTAAATGTTGGTTTTATTGATGTGAAAAATTCGGACAAAGTTAAATCAACACCAAAAAAACACAACATTTCCACCAGCATAAACATTAGAAACATGTATTAATAAGGACGCTGTATTGATAGAAAATCATTCCATCTTTTAGAGCCAGTGGGGTGGAACCTAGGTGATTTTTTAATCACTGATATCTTTCTAACCATGCGTGGTCTTTAAGATTTGAAATGGATGTAATTAAGCTGAGTTATATTCTTTCTCGTTTGAGTAATTTCGTAGAGACCGATTCGTTTATGGAATTAAGTATTTACTGGTGAAATAGTGTTTATATCGTAATGTAGATTGTGATTAAAACACGAATACGTTTTTTTAATGGGTATTTTTTTAAGTTATCTTTTTTTTAAAAAGGAGACAAACACGAGATATTATTACATTGTAGTCTTCAAATTCCATAACCTCTAATCTCAATTTACAACCAGTCCTGGACACTTACCAAATTTACGATTACAATAAACACTAAATCAGTGGTCACGTGACCATTAACTGTTTGACTAAATTGCTAAAAAGTACTGAAATTGCTGTCTTTAAAGTAATAATAAAACTAGAAGTACTAAAAGTTTAATTATTCAAGCTTAGTTATATTCAATTGTGAGAAAATTACAACCTTTATTTACATTCTAGATCTGTTAAATAAATAAACTCAGATTTTTGAAAACTCTGCAAGTAATTTTCACTAAGTATATTGCTGAAATCCTTCTAAAATGACATAAATGTAACTGTTACATTTATGTAATTCTATAGATACTATAATATTACTGCTATTACTAAATTTACACACACAGTTTATCTTGACATATAAAGTCCTCAGTTGTTCGGCTGACAGTGGTATGTAACACATGTTGTCAAACTGAGGAGTTAACCTTAACAAGAACACCGGAAACATATAGTTACAAACTCTGCCTCTTGACCGGAAGAACTACACACTGTGTTGATGAACCTCCGAAAGGACTGTACTAGCTATTCAAATATGGCCATTTCTTATATTATGATAGTTTGAACAGCCCATCAAAGTCCTCAGTTGTTCGGCTGACCAGCTGAGCTCCGTATGTCCATTTATTTTAAAGTAATGTCTGAAGTAAAATTATTTACCCAAAGTCCTCCTTATAGCAACCTTCACTTCTGATTGATTGTAAAATCTGCAATATATTTCTCTCAGCAGCCATGTTATATTATAGCCCTAATAAAAATAAAGAGCTTATCTAAAATACTGCAAGACCTTCACATTTTTCTATAAAAAAGAAATAGACAAACATAGTGTAAATACTCCTATTATTCCAACGGCTTCAGTAAATAAGGTGAAAAGTAATCAATCAAACTTCAGATCTCAAACCTTAAAGTAGAATATATTTTCAAATTCCTGGGAAACGAATTTAATAAATCCTCAGGAGGAATTCAAAAAGCCAAATGGAGAAATATTTTTGTTCCGGTAGCAAGCTTTGGAATTGGTCACATCCTCTTTCAAGGAATTGAAATATTCCATTCATATTCCTCTAACGAAAATGGAGGAAAGGGATGGACATCGGTCAGTGGCTTATGAATATTTAATAAGGCTTGATAGATTTCAGTGAGGACTAGATCTCGTTTGCTCGTAATAATTCGAATCATCATTTTCGATATTCTATTTTTTTAAGTTTATATTTATTTACAATAAATTTATTCTTTTTCAAAATTTTTGTTTAGTTTCATTTATCTCAATTTTAAATTATTACATATTATTGTTTATTATTTATATGTCGTTATATTTGTCATGGTTTTTGTAGTATAATTTTCAATTTTCTTTTTAATCTGTATTTTTATTACATAACGATTACTTACTATCCCGAGGATTGCACTTTTAAATGTTTCTTATTTATTAATATTAAAAACCTGAACTGAAAAATCAGATATTCCAAAAAGTAAAACCTACAATTTACTAAGCTATTCACACTAAACAGCTTGATATAAATTAATATATAATATAATAAATTTATATAACCTTAATATTTTCTACAATTACATTTTTAAATTAACACCTCGTTCATTTCCCCCAATTATAAATTAAATGCTGCTTAACTATCACGAATATTTAACTATATCTGATGAAAAATATTAATAAAAAGGAGATATATCTTGTACATCAAAGTATCACTCTCTCAGTCAAATTCAAAGGCCTTTATTTGCTCAACATCTCTTTTGAACTCTTCATTGTCTGGAACAAAATATTGAAATATAAATATGACAATATATGACTCATGGTTTTATTTCCAGGAAAGTCTAGATAAAAAGGATATTATCGAAAGAGAAGTATTTTATGTTTTTTTAAGTAGAATGGTTCATAGTCAGACATTTTATTTTTAAACAGCGTTTTCACAATGGAATTTTTTTTAAATTCTTCTAACCTTTGAGAAGATATATTTAATATATAAAACTGTACAAAAAATATATTTAACCCCATCTCCTATCGTTATTTTTTAATGCCTTATAAAATAGTAAATAAATAATCCAGAAATTTTTAAATGCTTGCGAAATTTTTTTAGAGTATAATTTTGAATGAAATTTGTGAGTAGGATTAAATAATCATCAGCCTAAGTCCGCCATATTGGATTTGATCTCCGTAAGACCAACGTTAGTTTCAAAATAAGATTAAATATGTTTTTAATGAACTTACTATTTTAAATTTGACCTCTTTTTCTCTCGAAAAAGGAAAACTGCCAATGTCCCTTGAAAGAGCTTGATTAATAACATTTATTTTGGTTTTATTAGATTAAATATTGCACATCTGTCTCAAACTTTTCTTTTGTTACGAGATTTTCTTGACCGAAACAGACGCTATTGTTGTCCGCGAAATTAAATATCAATATCAACGCTTATATTTACAGTCTAAATTTAACCATGGCCAAATCACTGAAGATACAGAGGTACAGCTGAGCAAGAGACACTTCACACGTTTTTGCTCTTAGGGGTTGGTTTATTTTAGAGCCCTTCGGGAGACCCACCGTAAACCTGCCAACTGTGCTGCTGACGCAGAGTGCTGAGGGATTGACAGTAGAGGGGGGGGTGATGGACGTGCTGATGTGTCGTCAGAGGGTGAGACTGATGTGCAATAAAGAAGTTGACCGTTCTTGCTGAGTATTATAATATATAAACTATCACGATCGGCTAGGATCAACTAGATCCTATTATACTGAATTATTTATTCATTATCCTTATTACTATTATAAACAGTCATCAAATTACACGATTGATTTTTTTTCGACGTATATACAAGGGTGTCCATTTACTAAGCTCTTAAATTGAGGTTGGCATTTTTTTAAATCTCCATTCACTAAAAAAGTTTGCATTTGTTAGGGAACATATTGACTTAGATTCCTAGCTTGGACTTTATATTCATCTGTTTGATGTCAGGAATGTACGGTACTTTAAAATGTATAAGTTTTTCAATGTAATGGTTCATTAACTATTTTGTTTTCAAAAAAAAGGTGAATACTCCCAAACATGTACAAGATGTAACAAAGTATATACAAAATCCAACAAATTTTTGTTTGTCGAGAGCAATTCATAGATAAATTAATAGAAAAATGTTTATTTCTTTAACAATTGTAAGGTGTGATCCGTTTCATCAATAATAAGTACAATTCATTAAAGTAACTACTATAAAACAAGTCTCTTCACTGAAGATAAACGAATCATTCTTTGTACGTTAAACAAAGCCAAGTACTTTTGAGAACTCTAAACAACTAAATTTTTTTTAAATATATAATATTCAACCAGCGATAAAATATTCATCTTCAATAACATCTTTCATTCTTGTTACAAGACGTATTATCACCCATCTGTCATATAAATTGCGTTTCCCTCTCTTCTTGGTGTTGACATCGATGTAAAAGTCTCTCTAGGCAAGGTAACTGTAATGTTATCTACATAGACATGGAATCTACATATACTTCCCTGAGCCTACCAATGAGAGTCAGTTAGTACAAAAACAATTATTTCAATCTTCACAGTAAAATTGATCAAAATAAATTAAGCAGTGTGTAAAATATTTGTATTATGACTATGGTTCTCTAAAAAAAATGTATAGTATTCGTAAATAAATTTGTTTAAATCAGCTATATGTTATGTGTAATTTAAATATATTAGTATAATTTAAAACCAATTTTCCCCCAATATAGATCAAAACAACTATATTGGGCTCTGACTTAAAAGAATTCGTGGATATACAGTTTACCATATTGTATTCACATACATAAACAATTAATGTCAATTGATAATTTTCTGATGAGATAATTGTGTGGCTTTCATATCTCCATATATACCAATTATCAAACAAAAAGGTACATATAAGATGCATCATGTCTAAAACAAAACAAAAAATACACAAACTGAGCATCCAACACTACATTGGTTACAAGAGAGAGGATTTAACCAGCTGTTAGGAAAGTAATCTTTTGTAATATGAAAAGTATATATGTGATAATAACATGTAAATATTTCCAAAAATCAATAATTTAAAATCATCGATAATTTTTTTCCAACCAATCATTTTATGGGTAAAGAAAAAGATTGGTAAATATACTGAATCAAAAAAGTACATGAGTTACTTAAAAGTATACAGATAAAACTACAAAAAAATAAAACAATGGTTATATAAGAAGCAGAAGGCTAAAAGTGTTTTGACTATGATCAAACTTTAAGCGTAAATTTTGTTAAATAGTTATTTATTTTTTGAGCTAGCTCGTTGAAATATTGTTCGACATCACTATCGAAACGTTAAAAAATATGACGACCTTTAAACACCATGCCTTTGGCTTGTGTAGCATTAAAAAAATATGTTAGTTGTATATAAAAGTTACATAAATTGCTTCTTACTATTCAATCTTAATATGTTAGTGGTATTCAAATAGTTTTTATACCTCTAAGGTTGTAGCACATTGTATATAAAGTTAGAATATTATCTTTTTTTTAATGAGCTTTTCTAACAATTGATTATTAAGGTTTTGTCAATATCATCCCTATAAGTTAAGTCATACACATTCTTTACATACACGTTCTGTTTTAAGAGTTCCAAGAAAATAGAGGGAATTACGCGCATAAATAAATTAGGTTTTATAATATTTAATTCCAAAAAAGTAAAAAAAAAAAAACAATAGATTTTTAAGACGTTATTATTTTTATTCGTTTAGCATTTTCATGTATTCTCTTAATTTTTTATATTACTATGCCTATTCAAAAAACGATATGCTAAATACACAAGTGGGATTTGACATTTAAAATTTTTGTAAAAGTTAAAAAAAATATATATGAAATAAAAATAAAACGATGAGGAGTTGAACAAAACAAACTTTTAGGACACAAAAGCGTCGACTACACAGTCCAAATCAGAGTCAGTAATTCGTCAGACGTTTGTTTTTTGTTCAAGGCCAGTACACTTCTCTTACCGGAGTCACAGAGAGAAATTTGAACTTAGAGATAGTACTACTTGATACACAATTCACGGAAATATAGACACGTTGTAACCGTTTATAAATAGAAGCATTAAACTAATTTTAATGTTCCACGTTACTTATATTTTATATTTTCAAATTTTTGTTACAATTATCTTACCTTTTAGTTACATTATAGCTGTAAAGCCAAAATGGTAACAAATTATTAAATTATACTAGTATGTGTTAAATATACATGATTTTTTTCAAGTAACCTTATTATTTAAACTAGTCGTGTCTTTCGTTGTGTTCTACCCCAGTTACTGATAAAAAAAACTTACTATCAAATGATTTTTGGAAGTTGATAACAACAAAATTTGATTTAAAGCTATTTGAGAACTGAAAAAGTTTGAAATGTTCATAATTCGTAGTCAATCTATATTCTTGTCCATAAATTGACTCGATTCTGTAGCCCCAATACTAGGGCATTTACTGAGTGTAGTGTTTGGCTCTAAGGTTTAAAATCAGAATTGAGGGAAATGGTGAGTGAAGTACTCGTATTTATTTTAAAGTTTTAGTCATAGGAACGCAAGAGGACAGGATATTTACTCTCTAGTAGTTTGCAAACCGAAAATAAATATGTTATATTGACTTTGGTATCTCTAAAAACAGATGTCGGTAAATATTTGTTACAATACTAGAAAAAAGAGTTACGAATAAGGGTTTCAAATTATTTATGACTTTAGAAAACCTTAATGATTTAAAACGTTGTACACTTTTTCTTTGTTATTTTTTAAATAATTAATATGATGATTGAAAATAATTCACTTATATCCTTGTAGTTGATAGTTTCATATAAACTACAAAGTTGCTCGGCTGGCCAGGGTATGTATCATATGTTTTCAAACTGTGAATCAGACCTTAACAAGAACACCGGAAACATGTAGTTACGAACTTGGCCTCTTGTCCGGATGGACTACACACTGTGTGATGAACCTGTGGCTAGACGAGCCACTGAGCTTCCTTGATATCTAGAACACAAAATTGTTAGACAAATCATCAAACAGAGTCCCTTCATAATCGATTAGATATTTTGACAAACAAATGTCTACCCTATCAAAAAATGTAGTTTCAGTTTTTTTATGTTTTATTATTTGTGTTCTTTAGAATAATTGTGGTTAACCTTTTTTATATTCTTACATTCTTACATATGAGACGCCGAAACAACGTTGGTGGTATTTTAAGGCGAATATGAATGGTTATAGGAGTGTAGGATGAATTTAGTTATAATATGTATAGGTAGGCCCATACATCGATTAGTAGATATATATTATTAGATAAATATAAATTAGTAATCCATACGATATACTTAATATATTAGTAGATAAATATACTAATTCTACGTAAGGTCATAAATAGCTATACGATATGACCAAGTAATACAAATTGTATAACTTTTTCTATGAATGTCACAGTCCTTTAAATTCACAATAAGTACAGCCTCTTTGTAATCTATTGTAAATTAACTCCCCCATCCCTTCCTTATATAATGTTCATAGGAAGATAAAAGATTATTTGCACATGGTGAAAGGCCATGCACATTCGGTATGAGTTTGTCTGATTAATAAGCCAAAATAATCCAAATATTTATTAACATGACTACAGATTTATATTAGATCGTAAATGAAATTTTAGTGAAAAACGCTCCATAGCTGTTTTGTACGAGGTGGATAACCCTTATCAATATCATTGTATTAACAAGTATTGTATTGCAGGAAAATCCGTATTATAAATTAGGAAATATTTGTAGTCAAGATTTAGTTGGTATTGTTTATATATACGCTGTGTCTAAATCAAAAGCATTTCAAAAATAATATTTAAAACTTTAGCTTTTTAGGCATTTAGATGACGATTTTATTTTTTCTATCATTATCAGACACTTCACAACGATTAAATAACTTAAACATTCTATAAAAATTCTGTTTTATTAATAATAGAGTGTAAATATCAAAAGTGTAAGAAAACGAAACTATCAGTAAAATTGTTGTACGTGTTATTTTTTACACGAGAATCAAATTTTGTAAACAGTAAAAGATACATACGTTTTCCGTAAAGTATCTATCTTATAATGATTCATTTCTTTATTTCCATTCTTGTGAGGAAGAATAAAATCCAGTGGTCGAGTAAATATATCACCCTAAATCACCGTGCTGATGCTGAGACGGTGTACGGACCCAATAGAGGATAAACTCAGGTAAATCAAAGTAGTTTTTCATTACGTCGACATAAATCCCACCCAGGGATTTGTTTGTCTCCTCTTCCTGCTTTGCTTTGTCCCTTTATCGCTCAGGGACAGAACATTTCAACTATTATGTTCCTTCTCTCTGTTTTATTGTAAACTCCAAGCGTTGTCTTTTTTATTAAAGTATTCTTATCTCAACAGTTTCTACTCTAACCGTTCGTCTATACTACTTGTAACTGCGTGTTGAGGTATTCTTGATTTTGCGCGTTAAAAAATTAAATATTTTATGTAAAATAAAATTATCTTGGAAATACGTGTATCAAGTAAGGTCAGTGGCGGTTCTCCTCAACACCGACCTCGATAGCGCGTCTAGGGTGGATTGAACGCAATAATGGGAGACGTGTTTAGGGAGTGTGGGTAGAAGGTCCCATTGAAAATAACTAGTTGTGCCTTGCAGACTTCATTGCTATTAACCTTGAGCCGAGGGGGCAAGTTTTAATTGTAAAGATAGATTTTATTGAGAACAGATGTTCAATTAAGACACGGTCCCCTCACCTGCAAAAACGAGTCCAATTTTGTTTTGTAAAGTCGTTGGACCAGTAGCTTAATACTTTTCTACACCTGTTACCATATTATATATTTGAATCTCTACAATGCCAATATTTAAGTCAAATAAAGATTCCATTTTTATTTGTTGTCGTATAATTTCAGACTTTACCACAATAGTATAGTGTCCCCTGAGGTCAGATTTTTATCTTATTACCTGATTTCTTTTTTAAAGACAAATAACGTTTGTTCTAATTTAATATTTTTAATAAACCATGGAAAAATCTAATATCATGGATCTCTAGTCACAAATATCGTTTAAACATGTAAGCGTGAGACATGTCCGGATGTTGTGTAGGGGAAAGTGTTGAGTGTCAGACTTGTCAACTACCTGAAAATCAGACTAATACTACATGGTTCGGATTCCAGGTAAAGCCGTTGGTCCCTTAGTTGCCCTGGCTATTGGGCTATTAATAAATGGCCCTTTCTGAGCACAAGTCAAACTCAGTTAGTAACCAGACTACACAATACCCCCCTCATTTATGCTACACTCATATGATCATTCATATTCATCTTAAAATACGCACAAAAATGTGTCGAAGTCTTTCTTATATCTGATAATCTTCGATTCTTCATATTATTAAGACACACAATTTGCTATAACACCAAACTTTCTAATATTATAGATACTCTATACCTGTTGTGTAAGATGCGCAAATACATAAAATTATAACATATACGAAACCAGCCGATAATAAGTCTATGCAGAGTTTAATGTTGCAGATTTTCTCTCATTGTAGCCTAATAGTATCAATATAGAGTCAAAATATAACAAACTATTAACGCACAAATACTAGCGTGTTTACGTTAGTAGTTAATTAATAATAATAATAAATTCATTTATTTTTCTCTCAATTCGAGGAAATATTGTTACATTCATATAACATTAACCTGATGTATTAGACTTATAACAAAATAGCATGTATAGTAATAAATAAATATCAAAATAGTATGTATAGTAATAAATAAACAAACAGTAATAAATAAACACAGTTGTACATTTTTTTATACCTATCAACAATAGTATGTATATTAAAAAACCAAACAAATAAATACACAGTTATACATTTTTTTTTTTTACTGTTTATAATTTACATAAGAGAGAAAAATAATAGGGCCCCTAAGACTGATAAAGTCTGTTCAGGGGGTCCTTCATTCAAAAATATAAATATATTTGGTATATAGAGCTCAAAAGCAGAATAGTTTACTTTGTGTACACTGAATTGGACTACTTAGAATTATCTTTAAAAGTGTGCTTTTACCCATGTTTATAACTAAATAAATTTTTATTAAACGTTTCTGCAAATTAAACTATTTCTAACATAGATATATACAATACTATCAAAAACAAAACGAAACAAAAAAAAAATTGACATGACAAGAAACAAACAATACAATATATTGCTAACTTATAATTTGCAACATTTCCCCGATGTTTTGTTGCGACAATAGCCATTCACGTAAGTATTTTAAAAACCTATGAACATTGCTTTCATTTTTGATACTATATGGTAATTTATTATAGATACGTGGTGCTATAAAATTAAATGTTCGTGTGTAGTACGTTAAATTTGGTTTAGGTACAGAAATCAAATTAGCGTTTCTTAATCTAGTCCTACAAGGGTTATCATTATTCAAGAGCCTACCATTATTGTAATATACTTTTAGTACCTTATATATATAAAGAGTCCTTATGGGTAAAATCTTTAAAAGCACAAAACATGGGGAGGACGGTTCAAATTTGTTCTTCTTCTTAATTACTCTAACAAACATTTTCTGTAAGGTAACAAGCGGTTTTAAGTTTGTATTGTAAGTTCCTCCCCAGCATATTATCCCATATTCTAGCCTACTATTAATCAGCGCAAAATAAAGAGATCTTAGCACTACCAAGGGACAAACATCCTTCAAAAAATAAAACAAACGGATACTGATAATAATCTTACTTTTCAATCTCATGATTTGCGCTTTCCAGTTTAATTCACTATCTAAAATTATCCCCAAGTATTTTGTATTTGAAGTCTACCGAATCTTGGAACATTGATTGCAAAAGGCTATTGAGTTAACTAAACACTCCATGCATTTGTAGTAGATATCCCCTTCGAATTGAATGCTCTTCCTTAGTGAAAAATTTATGTACATTGTCTTTTCTATACTCAAAACCAATTTATTATTTAAAAACCACCAATTGAGTAAATTTGAATCCTCATTCATATTGGAACAAACTGTTTCCCAATCAGGCTCAATATAACTTAGGGCGGTGTCATCAGCAAAAGCTGTAACGTTCCCCCTGAATTTGCCATTACACAAGTCATTTATAAAAATTAGAAAAAGAATTGCCCCCAACACTGATCCCTGAGGGACTCCACAGGATATTTCACCCATTTGACTAAGTTTACCATTTATATTTACACATTGCTGCCTCTTATTCAAATAACTTCTAAACCAATTTTGGGTTACACCTCTAAAACCACAATTATATAGCTTTTTCAGTAATATATCATGATTTACCGTATCAAAGGCTTTTTTGATATCAATAAATAATCCACTTACACAACTACCATTATTCATTCCTTCATTAATCTTATCCATAAATGTATACAATGCTTGCTCCGTATCCAAACCCAATCTAAATCCAAACTGATTTTCAGAGAAAAAATTTATTTTGTTTAAATATTTTAACATGTTTTCCTTCATGATTTTTTCATATACCTTTGCGAACGTAGAAATCAAAGATATAGGCCTGAAATTTGAAGATAAACTAGTCGATCCACTCTTGTAAATTGGTATTACCACTGCATTTTTTAGCTTTGTTGGAAAAATCCCAGTAGTAAAACTTAAATTAATTAGAAAAGACAAAACATCCAATATTGCAGGGGAAATACTCTTTAACATCACTGAATGGATGCCATCCAGTCCCGGTGATTTACCGTTTTTCAACGTTTTTATTACTTTAGCTACATCTTCTCTTAAAACTGGTCCAAGCATCATTGATGTTGTTTCATGATATTCAGTAAACGAATCCTTATAAGACATATTTGCAACAGCCTCATTAACTTCATAATTACCTACAACTTCTCTAACTACAGTCAAAAAGTACTTATTAAACTCATCAGCTACTATCTCTGGGCTATCTACTAAATTACCATTTACATTCAATAAATAATTCCTGTCACATTTACTTTGACCCGTAATTTCATTAACTGTACTCCAAATTTTTTTGGGATTGTTCAAATTAGCATTAAGTTTATTTGCATAATAAGAGGATTTTACGAGTTTTATATCCTTTCTTAACTTATTTCTAAATCGTATATAATATTGTCTAAACTTGTCATCATTAGGCCGATTTTTAACTTTGTTGTATAAACTATTTCTCTTTTTAATACGCCTACAAATATTATTTGTAATCCACGGTTTTAGTTTTTTGTGCAGATAATTCTCATTATTTATTTCAATTGTGCAAGCAGAAATGCAAGTAATAAGTTGAGTCTCAAATAAATCATACGCCTCAGATGCGTTTGTCTGTGACTTCACTATTGACCAGTCAACAGTGCCAAGCAAGCTTATCAGTTTATCATAACAAACCCGTGTGCGGGCGGGACGGCTTGGGGGGTCGGAGGAGGAGCGGTCAGCCGATAAGTTGGCCTCCCCCCCACCACCCGCCCCCCGCAACCGCAGGACCGTCATGAAATGATCTGTTATTTGTGTTTGCATTACTTGAGCTTCACATTCAATTTTACGCTTATTAACTAATCTAACTAACACATGGTCTATATTTGTGTATATATATGGTCTATATATATGGTCTATAATTATATGTTATATGTGAAATCTAACATTAATAATCTAACATGTGTTTAGGTTAATGGGTAATTATCTGTTATATGTGTACTCTAACATTAATAATCTAACATGTTTTACTTTAATACGTAACTATCTCTTTTATGTATAATCTAACATGTGTTTACGTTAGTAGTTAATTATCTGTTATATGTGAAATCTAACATTAATAATATAATATGTGTTTACGTTAATAGTTAATTATCTGTTCTATGTGTACTCTAACATTAATAATCTAACATGTGTTTACGTTAATAGTTAATTATCTGTTCTATGTGTACTCTAACATTAATAATCTAACATGTGTTTACGTTAATAGTTAATTATCTGTTCTATGTGTACTCTAACATTAATAATCTAACATGTGTTTACGTTAATAGTTAATTATATGTTATATGTGTAATCTAACATTAATAATCTAATATGTGTTTAGGTTAATGGATAATTATCTGTTATATGTGTACTCTAACATTAATAATATAATATGTGTTTACGTTAATAGTTAATTATCTGTTCTATGTGTACTCTAACATTAATAATATAATATGTGTTTACGTTAATAGTTAATTATCTGTTATATGTGTACTCTAACATTAATAATCTAACATGTGTTTACGTTAATAGTTAATTGTATGTTATATGTGTACTCTAACATTAATAATCTAACATGTGTTTACGTTAATAGTTAATTATATGTTATATGTGTAATCTAACATTAATAATCTAACATGTGTTTACGTTAATAGTTAATTATCTGTTATATGTGTACTCTAACATTAATAATATAATATGTGTTTACGTTAATAGTTAATTATCTGTTATATGTGTACTCTAACATTAATAATCTAACATGTGTTTACGTTAATAGTTAATTATATGTTATATGTGTACTCTAACATTAATAATCTAACATGCGTTTACGTTAATAGTTAATTATCTGTTATATGTGTAATCTAACATTAATAATCTAACATGTGTTTAGGTTAATGGATAATTATCTGTTATATGTGTACTCTAACATTAATAATATAATATGTGTTTACGTTAATAGTTAATTATCTGTTCTATGTGTACTCTAACATTAATAATCTAACATGTGTTTACGTTAATAGTTAATTATCTGTTATATGTGTAATCTAACATTAATAATCTAACATGTGTTTAGGTTAATGGATAATTATCTGTTATATGTGTACTCTAACATTAATAATATAATATGTGTTTACGTTAATAGTTAATTATCTGTTCTATGTGTACTCTAACATTAATAATCTAACATGTGTTTACGTTAATAGTTAATTATCTGTTATATGTGTAATCTAACATTAATAATCTAACATGTGTTTAGATTAATGGGTAATTATCTGTTATATGTATACTCTAACATTAATAATCTAACATGTGTTTACGTTAATAGTTAATTATCTGTTATATGTGTAATCTAACATTAATAATCTAACATGTGTTTAGGTTAATGGATAATTATCTGTTATATGTGTACTCTAACATTAATAATATAATATGTGTTTACGTTAATAGTTAATTATCTGTTCTATGTGTACTCTAACATTAATAATCTAACATGTGTTTACGTTAATAGTTAATTATCTGTTATATGTGTAATCTAACATTAATAATCTAACATGTGTTTAGATTAATGGGTAATTATCTGTTATATGTATACTCTAACATTAATAATCTAACATGTGTTTACGTTAATAGTTAATTATCTGTTATATGTGTAATCTAACATTAATAATCTAACATGTGTTTAGGTTAATGGATAATTATCTGTTATATGTGTACTCTAACATTAATAATATAATATGTGTTTACGTTAATAGTTAATTATCTGTTCTATGTGTACTCTAACATTAATAATCTAACATGTGTTTACGTTAATAGTTAATTATCTGTTATATGTGTAATCTAACATTAATAATCTAACATGTGTTTAGATTAATGGGTAATTATCTGTTATATGTATACTCTAACATTAATAATCTAACATGTGTTTACGTTAATAGTTAATTATCTGTTATATGTGTAATCTAACATTAATAATCTAACATGTGTTTAGATTAATGGGTAATTATCTGTTATATGTATACTCTAACATTAATAATCTAACATGTGTTTACGTTAATAGTTAATTATCTGTTATATGTGTAATCTAACATTAATAATCTAACATGTGTTTAGGTTAATGGATAATTATCTGTTATATGTGTACTCTAACATTAATAATATAATATGTGTTTACGTTAATAGTTAATTATCTGTTCTATGTGTACTCTAACATTAATAATCTAACATGTGTTTACGTTAATAGTTAATTATCTGTTATATGTGTAATCTAACATTAATAATCTAACATGTGTTTAGATTAATGGGTAATTATCTGTTATATGTATACTCTAACATTAATAATCTAACATGTGTTTACGTTAATAGTTAATTATATGTTATATGTGTAATCTAACATTAATAATCTAACATGTGTTTAGGTTAATGGATAATTATCTGTTATATGTGTACTCTAACATTAATAATATAATATGTGTTTACGTTAATAGTTAATTATCTGTTCTATGTGTACTCTAACATTAATAATCTAACATGTGTTTACGTTAATAGTTAATTATCTGTTATATGTGTAATCTAACATTAATAATCTAACATGTGTTTAGGTTAATGGATAATTATCTGTTATATGTGTACTCTAACATTAATAATATAATATGTGTTTACGTTAATAGTTAATTATCTGTTCTATGTGTACTCTAACATTAATAATCTAACATGTGTTTACGTTAATAGTTAATTATCTGTTATATGTGTAATCTAACATTAATAATCTAACATGTGTTTAGATTAATGGGTAATTATCTGTTATATGTATACTCTAACATTAATAATCTAACATGTGTTTACGTTAATAGTTAATTATCTGTTATATGTGTAATCTAACATTAATAATCTAACATGTGTTTAGGTTAATGGATAATTATCTGTTATATGTGTACTCTAACATTAATAATATAATATGTGTTTACGTTAATAGTTAATTATCTGTTCTATGTGTACTCTAACATTAATAATCTAACATGTGTTTACGTTAATAGTTAATTATCTGTTATATGTGTAATCTAACATTAATAATCTAACATGTGTTTAGATTAATGGGTAATTATCTGTTATATGTATACTCTAACATTAATAATCTAACATGTGTTTACGTTAGTATTGTTATTATAGACTATAAATATACATCAGTAATAGTCTCAAATAAATGTATATTCTAATAATCTAATAACATTATATTATGTACAATACATATGTTGTAATATGTATTGTAATAGCTTTAAGAGTATTTTGTCTTGTTTAGAAACAGTTACTCAGCAGCAACTAACTAAGCTTCGCCTTCAAACAATGTTTGAATAAACACAAATATAACACATATATTATTAGTAAATGGTATCAGTTATATGTTTGTTCAATTTATGTAGAATTTATTTTATGAAAAAGTAGTTTCAGACTGCAAAATAATTCTCCAGGTTTTCCTTTACAAACGCCACATCCCAGAAGGGTTGCGTGTGTAAGCTCTCTTCGAGTAGTTACGGAGTTATAAGTCATATAGGTGAGACGGGAAGGCAATTTACATCCTTTTTTTGTGGAAATTATATCATGTTGTGATAAGCAAGGTTTATGATCTAACTGTTCCTATAGTGTTTGCATTATGCATTGTTTCGTACGTTCGCATAGTTTCTTGTAATCTAGTTTCAACTACTCCTTTTCCTTATTGGACGAGGATAATTATTGTTTGTTTATTGTTGTTTATTCCTGGATAAGATCCTCCTGACCATGATCGTCCAAGACGTATTTTCTCTCATAGTTTAATGTATGTACAAAAACGCACGATGAACTCTTTGTATAGTGGAAGTATGAACCCTTCCATAAGGAATTCGGAGGGGGGATAATCCCTGCTTGTCGGTGTTTCTTTATTCACCTGAGAGAAATATATTCCTGAATAATCTACTTCGTTTAAACTCACATCATATGAATGTCAATCATGAATGCCCTCTCTCCCCCCACAACTTTCTTACGACGTGAAGAACCTTCGCCGCAATAAATGGACCTTACCATCCACTCTAAATTCAAAAAAATGAAAGCTTCGCAACCGATATGTACATGACTTTATATACCTTCGAAATTAATTTAACTGTCATTAAATACCAGTTGATATTCATTTTTTTAAATATTTTATTCCTGTGAATTAGCTTTAATTGATAGAGTGTTAGTATATTAAATTATAAATATACATATGTAGTATAATTTTAGCCCTAATAATTATAATTAAGTGTAGGCTTTAATATCCTATTAAATAGTATCTTAATTAACATATTAATTAATTTACAAGGAATACACGACGATTATTATACTATTTTGTATACTCTTTGTACTCACTTTGTGGGCTGATAAAGTTGTAGTGTGTGACCTTCACTTTGTTAAATATCATATTATAAAACTTATGAAGATTGAATTACAACTGAAATCGCAAATAGACATCGCCCATGTAATTGTATATTCTATTATTTTTGGAATCGTCATACATTATTTTATTCTTTACATTAAATAACGTTCACACATTTAAATTATTTTATTCAAATGTTTGTTTTACTATTATTATTAATTTATTTCTTTACTTGCAATATTGCACAGTTATAAGTTGATATTGCGATGTGTTGTTCCTGGAATAAACATTTATTTTCTTAATTCATTCATCCATAAATTATAACAACTTTGTACTATAGACATAACAACCAATACACGCCGAACTCAATGATCCTAAATTTACAGTAATCTAATAAGTTGATAATAAAGTACAGTAATTACATAAATGTGATAATTTTATAGCATAATTAAATAAATAGGTCTAAATTAGGTACTTTAATTTGTAACAGGTCCACCAAATTGGTAGATAAATTAATTAATTCAAACAAATAATAAACCATTGATTAAAGGAAAAGGATATAGTTAATTAAAATAAATAACAAATATTTAGCGAATGTTCAAATAATATTTGAAAATTACTGTAGGCAAGTAAGAGCCCACCCAAGAGAACGGAGACGCCTATATTTGAGATACAATGACAGATGTTTTCTAAGAAATAAACAAACAACGTCCGTTCTACTTTATCATAAACAGACATGCGTCAACGTGTCGCCTTTGGACGAGTCGAAATAGTCACAAAGAAAAGGGGAGTCTCCATGTTACAAGACAAATAGACTAGTCCAAAGGACTTGTCTAACTCACGGTTCTCTCACGAGAGGCAGCACTTCCTGGAGACGAGCCGGTTGGAATGACGAAATTTAAGAATACAAAGGGGAAAGAAGATGTGTGATTGGTTAAGAAAAAAAGGGGGGAGAAACACGCAAGTCTTGTGAATGTTGGACATGAGACGACAACGGCTAGAGCCTCGTTCATTCTTTTACTAGATTCATAAGTGCTAACAGTATTTGAAGAGGTCCACAGGACTTCAGCACTTTAATTAATTTTCTCAAAAATGTTTAGTTAAACAAATTAAATCATTTAAACAGTTAACAGTAAAGTCAATAAAGAAGAATCAATAAGTTATTTTGTTTTTTAGATTGAATTTTTATATACAGCTTCAAGAACATCAATGTGCAAAGCTAAGTCTTAGTTAAGCTTTAGAATTAAATTGTAAAATTTTTAAAA